>JAECUM010015325.1:0-91303 GCA_016617855.1 Megalonaias nervosa | reverse complement strand
CTCAAAAACATCATTTCAAGTCTCGCGAGATGGGTCATGTGGTCTCTTACTACAAGAAATCTATCACGTACACCAGTGTAGCCCCACTTAAGAACCAATAATAAAAAAACGTTGTTTACACATGGAGATCACGCAAGCAAAGTATGGCCTTGATACTGACCAATCATTTTAACTTCCTGTTTACGAACTTCCCAACCCAAGACGAACTAGGTTAACTAAAAATAATTCTCATGTAACACGTTTTACGTCCTAGATAAACAACATTTACTAAAAGAAAATATCGAATTACTGAAAAAGAATTTCGAATCCTTTCAATAATCACTACAATAAAATGTAATGAAACAAAAAATAACATAAAAAAGAATTTTAACACTAACACACAAGCAATTTAATTACATATACATAACACAGATTAAACATCCCCATCAAATGCCAGATCAACCATCTCAGATTAAACATCCCCATCAAATGCCAGATCAATCATGTCAGATTAAACATCTCCATCAAATGACAGATTAAACATCCCCATCAAATTCCAGATCAAAACCATGACAGATTATGCATCCCCATGAAATGCCAGATCAACCATGTCTGATTAAACATCCACTGTGACAACAAATGCCAGATCAACCATGTCAGATTAAACATCCCTATCAAATGCAGATCAACCATGACAGATTAGACATCCCCATCAAATGCCAGATCAACCATGACAGATTAGACATTCCCATCAAATGCCAGACCAACCATGACAGATTTTACATCCCCACCAAATGGCAGATGACATGACAACCATGACAGATCAGATGTCCCCATTAAATTCCATATCAACCATGTCAGATCAGAAATCCCCATCAAATGCCAGATCAACCCATTACAGATTAAACATTCCCATCAAATGCCAGATCAACCCATTACAGATTAAACATCCACATCAAATGCCAGTTCAACCATGTCGGATTAGACATCCACATCAAATGCCAGATCAGCGCAGCTGCCAACCCCAGAGTACAAAAAAACTGACTCCTTGTGACAAAAATACTGATTTTCAGGAACAAATACTGATTTTTAAAACTTTAATGCATATGTAACTATTTACATCATCTGCAACCATCAGTAAAGTAGGACAATAAGTGAATTATTTAATGTCAGAGAACATGTATTGCGCTTTGCACCTTCTGAACGGGCACCCTGTTCCATTTGGGTGCCCATTCAAAAGATGCAAGAGTGCAACACACACTCAGACACAGGCTGTTTATAGAAGCCTTTTCCACAACATAACTTTTTTTCAATCATTATCGATTCCAATGTACCATCTTTCATTGCTGATCTGAATTCTGTGCAATTGTTTTTACTGAACTGTTTTCATTCTAGCATACAAGTAATCTTTTGCGATTTTACTGTCTGGAAAAAAGTGTGCAAATAAATTGCCAGCAACACTGTCTAGTAAGTGAAAGACGAAGGTTCATTTCTGAAAGAAATATAGTAAACCAAACTTCGATCTAATTACATCAAGGTTCTCTCTGGTATTTATAAACGTCATAAGTTCAGGCTGAGTTGTTGATGATGAAGCAGCATGCTGATGATTATTAGCTTTTCATGCTGTTTTATGTGATGGACAACTCCAAGCCCAACAGCAAAATCACAATTATACAATTTGCCATCAAATGCCAGATCAACCATGACAGATTAGACATCCCCATCAAATGTCAGATCAACCATGTCAGATCAGACATCCCCATCAAATGCCAGATCAATCATGACAGATTAGACAGCCCCATCAAATGCCAGATCAACCATGACAGGTTAAACAGCCCCATCAAATGCCAGATCAACCATGTCGGATTAGACATCCCCATCAAATGCCAGATCAACCATGACAGATTAGGCATCCCCATCAAATGCCAGATCAACCATGACAGATTAGATATCCCCATTAGATGCCAGATCAACCATGTCAGATTAGACATCCCCATCAAATGCCAGATCAACCATGACAGATTAGACATCCCCATCAAATGCCAGATCAACCATGACAGATTAGACATCCCCATCAAATGCCAGATCAACCATTTCAGAATAAACTGGTCTGTAATAAATACCTGTTTCAATATTGCAATTATTTATACAATGCTGTCAAACTAGCATGTTCAAGGATTATTCAAAACTGAAACACTGCAAACAATTCTTTTTCTTTTGCAACATATACTGTGCCTCTTCTTAAGTTATTATATCTTTAATGTACAGAATGTAATATTCTTCGGTGATTATTAGAATTACAAATTTTACTTTTGTTCTTTAAATGAAATGCAAATTATATTAAAAAAACGTCATACCACATGCTTCAGGTTCAAGTGCTCTAGTTGACCCATTGCCACATCCAACAGAGTTACCTCCCTTTCAGCTTTTGGTTGAATGAACTCGTTAAAAAATATCAAAGGCCTTGCAAGTTTTTCATTTGTTGTATTCTGAAACATCATAATCAGGAAAATGATTATTAACAGGTAAAAAATAAATATCAAGAAAAATCATTCAATTTAATCTGTCTTAAATGTCACATATATGAACCAATTATTTGCCTTTGACAGTTATAGAAAAGTCCTGTAAATGAAAAAAAAAATGAAGAAATTAACATCTGTTAAGCAAGACCTGTCTTTGATGGCTGCTTTTCTCACATCTCTTTGGTGGCAGTAGCAGTTTCAGACAAATTTGACTGTACTTAATTTGTTATGATTGTTTGAACATCTTAAGTGTTTCTAATGTGCCAAGAAACAAACTCTTACATTTATTCATATCCAATATCAATAAACATTACTTGTAATAAAGGTATCTCAGTAAAATGACACATGAATAAGGCCCCTCTTTTATAAAACTTGACTGCACATTTCTCAATTTTTAGTAAGATTTCCAATTCTGGGGTAATATTTCATAGTCAAAATGCTGAGTAATGTTTTATGATGGAGGGGCCAGGTTTCTGAATTATATGGAATAGATCTACGTAAACTAATTTACATACATGTCAAGTTACAGATGAAAATACAAAAGTACAGCACAGGAACCATTCAACTATGAATAGCATAATAACAGTAAGTTTTGTGACTCTACAAGTCTAGGGGTACCCTTAATCATTTTCAAAACTAATTTTTTCATTACCTATAAAAGTTGGGACACAAAATTATAGCAAATTTTTTCATGTACTATAAGTCTTGGGACATCTAATTATTTTTTTCTACTGATCGTCTGGTGTATTTCAGAGATCTTAATACTATGATTATGAATTATTATATCAGAATGTTATAAATTAATATAATTTGTTTGAAAAATAAAAAATATGTTTATATTTCCTCTGTTTTCTTATCATTTCTACTTATTTCAAATATGTATAATTTCATTGGACGATGACAAGCACTGAGCATTAGCATAATGTTGTTACTGTATTGAAAGCAATTCTGACTTTTGCTCTAGTTTACTATTGTCAGTGTATGCATTACTGCATTAAAATTGTCAAAAGTCACCAGTAGTTACATTTTGTTACTTCAAAATTTAAATACCTAACTCAGTGAAATGTGGTATCAGTACTAAAACAATTAAAATAGCAATTGGTTAATCACTAACATTGATATTGACCTTGTTTAAAGACCATGGAATCACCACATGCAGATTGATGATTTTAACTTGCGCTGAATGAAGTACATTGAAGATTTTAACTTGCACAAAATGAAATACATTGAAGATTTTAATTTTCACTGAATGAAGTTCATTGAAGATTTTAACTTGCACAAAATGAAGTACATTGAAGATTTTAACTTGCACAAAATGAAGTACATTGAAGATTTAACTTTCACTGAATGAAGTACATTGAAGATTTTAACTTGCGCAAAATGAAGTACATTGAAGATTTTAACTTTCACTGAATGAAGTACATTGAAGATTTTAATCTTCACTGAATGAAGTACATTGAAGATTTTAACTTGCACAAAATGAAATACATTGAAGATTTTAATTTTCAGTGAATGAAGTACATTGAAGATTTTAACTTGCACAAAATGAAGTACATTGAAGATTTTAACTTGCACAAAATGAAGTACATTGAAGATTTTAACTTGCACAAAATGAAGTACATTGAAGATTTTAAATTTCACTGAATGAAGTACATTGAAGATTTTAACTTTCACTGAATGAAGTACATTGAAGATTTTATCTTTCACTGAATGATGTACATTGAAGCTTTTAACTTTCACTGAATGAAGTACATTGAAGATTTTAACTTGCACTAAATGAAGTACATTGAAGATTTTAACTTGCACAAAATGAAGTACATTGAAGATTTTAACTTTCACTGAATGAAGTACATTGAAGATTTTAACTTGCACAAAATGAAGTACATTGAAGATTTTAACCTTCACTGAATGAAGTACATTGAAGATTTTAACTTGCACAAAATGAAGTACATTGAAGATTTTAACTTGCACTAAATGAAGTACATTGAAGATTTTAACTTTCACTGAATGAAGTACATTGAAGCTTTTAACTTTCACTGAATGAAGTACATTGAAGATTTTAACTTGCACTAAATGAAGTACATTGAAGATTTTATCTTTCACTGAATGAAGTACATTGAAGATTTTAACTTTCACTGAATGAAGTACATTGAAGATTTTAACTTGCACAAAATGAAGTACACTGAAGATTTAACTTTCACTGAATGAAGTACATTGAAGATTTTAACTTGCGCAAAATGAAGTACATTGAAGATTTTAACTTGCACAAAATGAAATACATTGAAGATTTTAATTTTCAGTGAATGAAGTACATTGAAGATTTTAACTTGCACAAAATGAAGTACATTGAAGATTTTAACTTGCACAAAATGAAGTACATTGAAGATTTTAACTTGCGCAAAATGAAGTACATTGAAGATTTTAAATTTCACTGAATGAAGTGCATTGAAGATTTTAACTTTCACTGAATGAAGTACATTGAAGATTTTATCTTTCACTGAATGATGTACATTGAAGCTTTTAACTTTCACTGAATGAAGTACATTGAAGATTTTAACTTGCACAAAATGAAGTACATTGAAGATTTTAACCTTACATTGAAGATTTTAACTGAATGAAGTACATTGAAGATTTTATCTTTCACTGAATGAAGTACATTGAAGATTTTAACTTTCGCAAAATGAAGTACATTGAAGATTTTAACTTGCACTAAATGAAGTACATTGAAGATTTTAACTTTCACTGAATGAAGTACATTGAAGCTTTTAACTTTCACTGAATGAAGTACATTGAAGATTTTAAATTACACTAAATGAAGTACATTGAAGATTTTAACTTTCACTGAATGAAGTACATTGAAGATTTTAACTTTCACTGAATGAAGTACATTGAAGGTTTTAACTTGCACAAAATGAAGTACATTGAAGATTTTAGCTTGTACTAAATGAAGTACATTGAAGATTTTAACTTTCACTGAATGAAGTACATTGAAGATTTTAAATTTCACTGAATGAAGTACACTGAAGATTTTAACTTGCACAAAATGAAGTACATTGAAGAATTGAACTTCACTGAATGAAGTACATTGAAGACTAACTTTCACTGAAAGAAGTACATTGAAGATTTTAACTTGCACTAAATGAAGTACATTGAAGAATTGAACTTTCACTGAATGAAGTACATTGAAGATTTTAACTTTCACTAAATGAAGTACACTGAAGATTTTAACTTGCACAAAATGAAGTACATTGAAGATTTTAACATTCACTGAATGAAGTACATTGAAGATTTTAACTTGCACAAAATGAAGTACATTGAAGATTTTAACTTTCACTGAATGAAGTACATTGAAGATTTTAACTTTCACTGAATGAAGTACACTGAAGATTTTAACTTGCACTAAATGAAGTACATTGAAGATTTAAACTTGCACAAAATGAAGTACATTGAAGATTTTAACTTTCACTGAATGAAGTACATTGAAGATTTTAACTTTCACTGAATGAAGTACATTGAAGATTTTAACTTGCACTAAATGAAGTACATTGAAGATTTTAACTTCAGCAAAATGAAGTACATTGAAGATTTTAACTTTCACTAAATGAAGTACATTGAAGATTTTAACTTGTGCAAAATGAAGTACACTGAAGATTTTAACTTGCACAAAATGAAGTACATTGAAGATTTTAACTTTCAATGAATGAAGTACATTGAAGATTTTAACTTTCACTGAATGAAGTACATTGAAGATTTTAACTTTCACTGAATGAAGTACATTGAAGAGTTTAACTTGCACTAAATGAAGTACACTGAAGATTTTAACTTTCACTGAATGAAGTACATCTCTTGGTTTATAATCACATGCACCTACTCATTAAACTTCAATAAAGTTTCAAAAATGTGATAAAGAAAACTCTGAAATAATGCTTTGAAAATAACGGTAATAACAACAATGCAGTGGCAGTTTACAATGAGGTAAGCAACCTTACGTGTCTACTCAGCTGTGATAATTATGCTAATATGACGTAGTAATATGTCATACAAGTATTAATGTTGCAGAACAAAGGGATACCAACTTTGTCTTTGACAAAATTATCTCTTTACCTAAGCCAGTTTCAGGATTTTTACATTTACTTGGCTTGGATTTCTATCAGAAAATAAAAGATAAATCCACCAATTATAATCCAAAGGAGCTGCCAGACAAATCCCATTCATACATCAGTTGGTACTCTGCTATGATATAAAATGTAACTTTGGAGGAGACAATCAGAGACAAGGTCAACTAACAAAAATGCATAGGTCTCTCTCATAATAAAATCACTGAATGTCTTAATGATATTAGCCTATTTACCAATTAAAATCAGGACAGAAATACAAAGGCAAGAAGGTCAGCCAGTCATATGCAATATCACCATATTAAATTGTGAATATTTTACTCATTAACACATTATGTATTTTAATGATATAAGCCTATTAACCAAGTATGCATGGATCTTGCTTATAACTGTACTCATTGAACAGCTCAACGATTTAATCCTATTTGCCAAGGTTTATCAATATTGGATTAGAAATATAGTCTTCTGGAGTGGTAACAAGCACAGCCAATCACATGTAAGATTGCCTTATTAACATTCATGAATTCCACACATTATCTAACTCATTTGAAATTGTGATCATAAAAGCCTATATATTGCAGTCTGATCAAAACCAGATAACATATATGACTTCCAGATTGGTAACAAACTCAGCCAACTCTGATGCAAGGTAGCAAGTTCAGCCAATCAGATACAAGGTAACAAACTCAGCCAATCATATGCATGATAACTGCATTAACATGCATGGATTTGGTGCAATAATGACTTTGTTCAAGATCTTGCTGATGTCAACAAAATTGGATGAGAATTAAAACTTCCAGAGTGTTGATAAGTTCAGCCACTCAGATGCAAAATCACATCAATATTATGCATGGATTTTACTCATTACTGAAACTGACCAAGATTTTGATGACATAAGCAAATTTCCTAATTTTGATCAAAACTAGAACACAAGTACTGCTTACAGAGAAGTAACATGCTCAACCAATCAGATGCAAGATCACCTCATTAGTACATACAGATCACGCTCATTCTCAAACTCATCCAAGATCCTAATGACATAAGCATATACTCAAAGTCTGATGAAAATCAGATAAGAATTATGACTTCCAGAGGGGTAACAATCTCTGCAGATCCGATGCAAAATATTCTTAATAATATGCCTGAATCTTGCTTATTACTGCAAGAGCCTGATGATATAGACCTATAAATCAAGTTTGACTGAAAAAGGATCATAGATATGGCTTTCAGAATGGTAACAAGCTAAGCCAATCAGATGCAAAATCACCTAATTAATATGAGTGACTCTTGCTCATTATTGAAATCTTCCAAGATCTTAATGACATAAGCATATATTTCAAATTTGATCACAATCGGAGTTGTAAAAAAGTTAGCAAACTAGATGCAATGTCACCTTATTAATATGTACAGCTCTCACTCATTATCAAACTGATCCAAGAGTTAGCCAACCAGATGCAATGTCACCTTATTAATATGTACAGCTCTCACTATCAAACTGATCTAAGAGTTAGCCAACCAGATTTTCTTTGTCACCTTATTAATATGTACAGCTCTCACTATCAAACTGATTTAAGAGTTAGCCAACCAGATGCAATGTCACCTTATTAATATGTACAGCTCTCACTCATTATCAAACTGATCCAAGAGTTAGCCAACCAGATGCAATGTCACCTTATTAATATGTACAGCTCTCACTCATTATCAAACTGATCCAAGAGTTTGATGATATGAACCATATCAAAATTAGATCAGAAATATGGACTCCCCAGTGTTAACAAGCAACTGTTCACAGACAGACGATGGATGACTGATGAAGGATGATGAAAGATACATGTAGGGCCAAACCATAAAACATGTGCAGGGCCAAACCATAAGACAAGTACAGGGGCAAACCATAAAACAAGTGCAGGGCCAAACCATAAGACAAGTGCAGGGCCAAACCATAAGACATACAGTACCAAACCATAAGTACAGGGGCAAACCATAAAACATGTGCAGGGCCAAACAATAAGACAAGTACAGAGGCAAACCATAAAACACATGCAGGGGCAAATCATTTGACAAGTGCAGAGGCAAACCATAAAACACATGCAGGGGCAAACCGCAAGAAAAGTGCAGGGGCAAACAATAAGACAAGTGCAGGGGCAAACCATAAGAAAAGTGCTGGGGCAAACAATAAGACAAGTGCAGGTCCAAACCATAAGACACATACAGTACCAAGCCATAAGACACATCCAATGGCAAACCATAAAACACATGTAGGGCCAAACTATAAGACACATACAATGGCAAACCATAAGACACATACAGGGGTAAACCATAAGACACATGCAAGGCCAATCCACAAGACACATGCAGGGGCAAATCGTAAGACATGTGCAGGCCTGGGGCCAAACATAAGACATATGCAGGGGCAAACCATAAGACACAATCAGGGCAAACCATAAGACACATGAAGGGCCAAACCATAAGACACATGCATGGCCAAACCACAAGACATGTGCAGGGCCAAACCATAAGCTAAGCCAGGTTAAGCATAAATTGGCACGTGCTTCTCCCACAAAACATTGATATTATTTCAAATTGCGAAAACATTACTGGGAAAAAATATGGATCAAAGTATAAAGGAGTGTTATAGTGATTTTTTTGAAATAATGAGAATGCTTGACAGTCTGCCATTTTATTTGTAATCTGTTCACTAGAAGTTTAGTTACTGTGTGGAGATGAAATGACATAGCCAGACTGGATAATTGTGTGGTCTGAAAGCTGAATAACTACAGTGTTTTAAGTCCAGGACTGAAATTTTCATCAGCTCCCTAAGTTTGTTTCCCGAAGACACCAATTAATAGTAGCTGACTGAATTTCAGTTTGCATTTGTTTTTTTTTTCTTCCTGTCTTTCAATAATATTAATGCACTGAAGTAAAAATCTGCATGTCAACTTAGTTGTTGGACTGGTCCTTGGCTCATGCAGACCTAGGCTGTGTCTAGTCCTACTGGTCTTGGACCAGTGAGTCAAAAGTATAACATCCAGGGCCTGGGCAAATTCTATTTTTAGCAACAGTGACCCTGACATTGAAGCAACTTACTTAAAAAAAATCTATAGGCTACTTCTTATATTAAAGGAACACATAAACCTAGTTCATTTAAATCTGTCCACTGGAATTTATTTATTGTGCCAAAACCATTTTGGATTGGCATTTGCCCACCCAAGCAACTGCATACCTGGACAGATGGATGGCAATAAAACATAATACACTGTAACTGCAATATAAAAATGAAAACTGTACAACATACATTTAACTGACATACCCATTAAACATTTTAGTTGTAGCATAACAGCTCCCAAATATTCATTAAAAATAATTTTTATGTTGTTGGGGGAAAAGAATTTGGAGTATAAAGGTTTCTATTAATTACCTTGTCCAGTAACTACTGCAAGAAAGAAGGCCACTGAGGCTTACATTTTCTTATGAAAATATAGTTCTCAAAATCAATTCACTTATCAAGGTCTTTATATTTACATTTATATCATTTATCTTGAAATACTTCTTGTTTCCATGTCTTTGGAATAGCTTATCTTGTAGTACTTCATGTTTCCATCTATTTAGAAGGGTTTATTTTGCATTTCTTCATGTTTCCATCAATTTGGAAGGGTTTATCATTTTTTTGCAATTCTTTATAATTACATATTTATGACTCTACCTTACTTGGCACTGTATAGCCATTACTGTGCTGAGATGCTGTTGAACATTAATACATATATACATACTCATTAGTTTAAAAGGTTTTGGTCCTGTGAATGAATTTTTTTATCAGGGGTATCACTTTTTTGGGGTCTGGAAATACTGAAATGGGGTTATATTTTTCCACAAAAGGATTATTATTTGGTGCAACTATGAATTTGTTGCTTGCAGCCACCATGAACTTGTCAGAACTGGTATCCTATGAAAAATAATAAGTTCACAGGATCCTTGTGCATTTTAGACTGTTGATATTTGTATGTCCTTAATTTGGTTGAAATTACTTGACAGAATAAGTCACAGTGTCTGAGAAACAAAGATGGGTGCAAAAAGTTAGTGCTGATGTCAGTATGCCATTATCAGCAACAACAATAATAAAACCCATCATTAATGTGATACTTCAGTCTAAGTTTAGTCAGTGCATGTAAGGATCAATAATAATAACAAACCAATCACAAAAGTTATACTTCAGTCTAAGTTTATGTACTGCATGTGAGAAAACAATTATAATACAAACCCAATCATTAAAGTTAGATGTCCAACAAAGTTTAGGTAGTTCACATACGAAAACTGTAATAATAAAAAAAAACATCATAAAAGTTATACTTAAGTCTAAGTTTATGTATTGGATGTTAGACCAAAATCCCAATGTGAATGTTGCAGTCATTCACACAGTTTGTTTGAGTAGGGGTCATTTATACATGCATGTCTAAGTACAGTATACATTGTTATGTATATCTATATTGGGTCTTCACGTTTGGTGCATGACTGTAGATTGCAATGAGCTATAAATAGTTCTTGACAAGTTTTAATAATGAACATATTTAGAAGTTTGAGGTAATTTCCCACTGGATGATTAAGTCAAGTAGGTTCTGTTACGATGTGAGGTATTATTAAATATGTCATGTGGAGGTATTAAGACAAAGATTGTGTAGGAAAATGCTGTGACATACAGCCATAAGGTGCATATAAGGACTAAGATGTAGACAATTAACTGATTCCTATTTCCTATGTTCTTGCTTTAAAATTAGTCTGCAGATATATTTACTGTTCTGTTTCGATATAACTTAAGAGGACTCATTTGTTCATATTATTCTTTGGAATTACAAAGTGCTCATTGACTCTGGACTAAAGTAACATCTCTGGATTACTGTGAATTCATTCAAAAGAGTTTTGGACAATGTCATTGTGATACATCAAGACTGTTGGCACATTAGCATATTCAAGACTTGGTACATCAGCACATTCAGAACCTGGAATTCATTCAGAACACTTGATCTTTTTAGACTTGTGTAGAACTTTTTAGGATTACTTTGAATTTAATTCATAATACTGTAAGTTTCTCTTAAATTCTCATTTTATAACTTTGAGAATTAAAATTAAGTTTTACAAAACTTGTTGGTTTTGCATCTTTCTTTTTCTTAGTTTAAGACTGTAGAGTCGTAACAACATACTCTGATCAAGTGCCTCTTCAATTTTCTTACAATCAAGCACTGATCTTTTGATATAGGTAATATCACTGGAAGGCACTTAATGAGGGATGTAGAATCCCTCAATATCAGATTATATCCAGAATCCTGAAAGTTAATAATGTATGTAGAATCATTTCAATGCCAAATTATATCCAGAATCCTGAAAGTTAATGATGCATGTCGAATTATTCAATGTCAGAATATATATCCAGATTCCTGAAAGTTATACTGGGGCTATAAATGGTAAATAATGATCAGCACTGTTATATTAGTATTGTCCAAATCTGACAGTTTCTTTTGTCCAAGCACAAAATTACATTAGAATAAAGGAAGGGGAGATAAAAGTGGAACAGAATGTGAGGAATCTAAAGTAAAAATCTCAAAATATGTTCACTGAGCTTAGGATGCCCCATCAAAGTGCTTGGGATACTCCATCAAAATGCTTGGATGCCCCATCAAGGTGCTTGGGATAACCCATCAAAGTGTTTGGGATGCCACACCAAAGTGCTTGGGATGTCCCATCAAAGTGCCATGGATGCTCCTTCAAATTGCTTTGGATTCCCCATCAAGGTGATTGGGATAACCCATCCAAGTGCTTCTGATGCCACATTAAAGTGCTTGGGATACCCCATCAAAATGCTTGGGATATCCCATCAAGGTGCTTGGGATGTCCAGCCCCCCTCCCCAAATCAACATGCTTGGGATGCCCCACCAAGGTGCTTGCAATGTCCAATCAATGTGCTTGAAACGCCACACCATGGTGCTTGGGATACTCAATTACGGTACTTGAGATGCCCCATCAAAATGCTTGAGATGCCCCATCAAAGTGCTTGGGATGGCCCATCAAATTGCATGGGATACCCCATCAAAATGCTTGAGATGCCATCAAAATGTTGGGGATACCACATCAAAATGCTTAAGATGCCCATCAAGGTGTTTGGGATACCCCATCAAAATGCCTGGAATGTCCCATCAAAATGCTTGAGATACTCCATCAATGCCCCATCAACGTGCTTGGGATATCCCATCAAAGTTCTTGGAATGCCCTATCAAGGTGTTTAGTGTCTGGCCTAATGGGATACCCCATCAAAATGCTTGAGATACCCCATCAAAGTTCTTGAGATGCCCCATGTAAGTGCTTGGGATACCCAATCAAAGTGCTTGGAATGCCCCATCAAGGTGTTTAGTGTCTGGCCTAATGGGATGCCCCATTAAAATGCTTGGAATGCCCCATCAAAGTGCTTGTGATGGCCCATCAAGGTGCTTGGGATGCCCCATCAAAGTGCTTGGAATGCCCCATCAAAGTTCTCGAGATGTCCCATCAAAGTGCTTTTGATGGCCTATCAAGGTGCTTGGGATGCCCCATCAAAGTGCTTGGGATACACCATCAATTTAAGTGCCTGTGATGTCCCATCAAAATGCCTGGGATGTCCCATCAAAATGCTTGAGATGCCCCATCAAGGTGCTTGGGATACTCCATCAAAGTGCTTCGGATGCCCCATCAAGGTGCTTGGGATAACCCATCAAAGTGTTTGGGATGCCACACCAAAGTGCTTGGGATGTCCCATCAAAGTGCCACGGATGCTCCTTCAAATTGCTTTGGATTCCCCATCAAGGTGATTGGGATAACCCATCAAAGTGCTTCTGATGCCACATTAAAGTGCTTGGGATACCCCATCAAAATGCTTGGGATATCCCATCAAGGTGCTTGGGATGTCCAGCCCCCCTCCCCAAATCAACATGCTTGGGATGCCCCACCAAGGTGCTTGCAATGTCCAATCAATGTGCTTGAAACGCCACACCATGGTGCTTGGGATACTCAATTACGGTACTTGAGATGCCCCATCAAAATGCTTGAGATGCCCCATCAAAGTGCTTGGGATGGCCCATCAAATTGCATGGGATACCCCATCAAAATGCTTGAGATGCCATCAAAATGTTGGGGATACCACATCAAAATGCTTAAGATGCCCATCAAGGTGTTTGGGATACCCCATCAAAATGCCTGGAATGTCCCATCAAAATGCTTGAGATGCCATCAAAATGTTGGGGATACCACATCAAAATGCTTAAGATGCCCATCAAGGTGTTTGGGATACCCCATCAAAATGCCTGGAATGTCCCATCAAAATGCTTGAGATACTCCATCAATGCCCCATCAATGTGCTTGGGATATCCCATCAAAGTTCTTGGAATGCCCTATCAAGGTGTTTAGTGTCTGGCCTAATGGGATACCCCATCAAAATGCTTGAGATACCCCATCAAAGTTCTTGAGATGCCCCATGTAAGTGCTTGGGATACCCAATCAAAGTGCTTGGAATGCCCCATCAAGGTGTTTAGTGTCTGGCCTAATGGGATGCCCCATTAAAATGCTTGGAATGCCCCATCAAAGTGCTTGTGATGGCCCATCAAGGTGCTTGGGATGCCCCATCAAAGTACTTGGAATGCCCCATCAAAGTTCTCGAGATGTCCCATCAAAGTGCTTTTGATGGCCTATCAAGGTGCTTGGGATACTCCATCAAAGTGCTTGGGATACCCCATCAAAGTGTTTGGGATGGCCCATCAAAGTGCTTTGGATGCCCCTTCAAGGTACTTGGGATACTCCATCAAGGTGCTTGTGATGCCCCTTCAAGGTGCTGGGGATGCCCCATCAAAGTGCTTGGGATGCGCCTTCAAGGTACTTGAGATACCCCATCAAGGTGCTTGGGATGCCCCTTCAAAGTGCTTAGGATGTCCCATCAAAGTGCTTGATATCCCCCATCAAGGTCCGTAGTGTCTGGTTTAATGATCCAGATTTTCTGATGCTAGCAACAAGCAACGAAGATCAAGTTATAATGATACTTTTTCTATATCTATCAAGTTTTAGCCATTAAAAATATAGGGAGATTATAATATACTGGGTGACAAATTTTTATGTTTTTTGTTAATGACCTCATTCTGAGACTTCTAAATCATTCAAATTTCTCCACCATAAAAATATACCAGCTATACAGTACAATGCAGATGTTGAATTTCATCACTGTATTACCTCAATATTTTTGTAAAGTTTTATTCTGGCTGATTCTGCAGTCTCCACCATCCTGGTCAGATCTGCCCTTGCTACATTCACTTCTGGCCCCGGAACATTCATCTGGATATAAAACCTGAAATACAATGGAGTCTTAATAGTGTTTCAATTAGTGTATATACATAGTGTTTCAATTAGTGTATATACATAGTGTTTCAATTAGTGTATATACAAAGAGTTTCGATTAGTGTATATACATAATGTTTCAATTATTGAATATATTTAGTGTTTCAATCAGTGTATATACATAGTGTTTCAAATAGTATATATACATAGTGTTTCAGTTAGTGTATATACATAGAGTTTCAATTAGAGTATATACAATGTTTCAATTAGTGTATATACATAGTGTTTCAATTAGTGTATATACATAGTGTTTCAGTTAATGTATATACATAGTGTTTCAATTAGTGTATATACATAGTGTTTTGATTAGTGTATATATATATAGTTTCAATTAGTGAATACACATAGTGTTTCAATCAGTGTATATACATAGTGTTTCAGTTAGTGTATATACATAGTGTTTCAATTAGTGTATATACAAAGAGTTTCGATTAGTGTATATACACAGTGTTTAATTTGTGAATATACATAGTGTTTCAATTAGTGTATATGCATAGTGTTTTAATTAGTGAATATACATAGTGTTTCAATTAGAGTATATACATAGAGTTTCATTAGTAATGATAACTAAAGCAATATGCTATAGTATTTTTGTCTTGTTGTTCATTTGGGTTAAAAATACATAAATAAAATTAGATGTGCTTTTAGGAGGATTTAAATTTGTCAACATCAATTGCACTTGAATGAAGGATCAATAAGTAAAATTTCATATATAAATATCATTTATTATTCCTTCTTTCATTTTCAGTAAAAACACTGTTTCAATACCTTATCCTTTTTCTCATTTCTCTCTATCTTTACTTATCTCACAACATATCAATTTAAAGCAGGGTGGAAATTACAGTTAATGGATACAGTATAGATACATACACAAATAAATAATATAAAGTGCAATGTAATTTTTAAAAGGGATCAAATAAACAAACGCACATAAAATATTTTAAATCAAATTACAGAAATGACATTGATTTATCAAATAGCTTTGTTGATCTCAAGGAATTAAACACAATAAGAAAATGGGGGCTTGGGTGGGGTTAATCATAGGTGGCTAATTTTTCATTAGATCTTTAAATCTGTGGTTCTGGACAACAACAAAATCCATGACAAGTGGTATACCATGAAAATTAGTAACTCTACAGTATTTATTTATTTATTGCATATTTCAACAGGCTGTACAAGACCGGTATGTGTAGTTCTGGTTGTGCATTCCAACATGTATAGCTCTAGTTGTGCATATAGCTCAGGTTGTGCATGCCAGTATGAGTGTGTAGCTCTTCTGAGAATACATAAAATGAATTTTCCATAAATTGTTCCATACTGATAAAACAACATTTTTTACTAATAGTGACCAAATTGTGACAAATTAATGGTCTACAATCCAAACGGCAACAATGTTACTGACCTGCACTTGTCCAACAGACTGATGAGAGCATTTTCCACCTCCATTAGGGTCTCTGACCTCGAGCTCAAAGCCTCTGACATCAGCAGAATCTGACAAAAACAAGAGTACCTCAGAATACAGTGTCTTTCTGTGATCAGTGCTATGATATATGTCACATGATTTTGAAAAACCTAACATGAGAAACAAATCTTTGTTTATGACAGTAATTACAGCTTATACATTGAATTGTCCTTTTTGAATGTTCATTTAATTGCATTGAGACGGGATTCATATATTTGGTAATGTTAATAATGGTACAAAATTCATCTTTATTTACTCTGATATCTACTCTGAAACAAACACACTAACCATACTGCATTGAAAACAGACATCTAAATCTAATTAAATTCCACTTTATGGATCTTGGATGATTTGTTGAGCATTTTGACCAAGAAATGAATGTAAGTGTTATTTTCTATTTATTTTCAAACCCAGTACAACCATAAATGCTCTTTCAGTGATGTGACAGACACTAAAGAAGGGCAGAAACTCAATTACTGATCAGTTAAATGTGTGGATCATCTCAAAAATTCTCTTGGATGATCTGTTCACAATCAAAATTATACAGACATTTGGACAATTTAATTCAATTATATTGGGATACATTGACTACATGACTCTGGAATCTGTCATATATTCTGGACATGTCTGAGTGAAGTGACTTTTGACCAAGTCAAAAACTTTTATTTAGACTTGATTAACAATGGTTTCAATAGAAACCCATACATAGGTACGGGCCTCTTCTTACACATAAGACATGTATTTCAATAGGTGTGAAACCCCTTCACAGATATGAACCTCACCTTATATGTAAGAAGCATATTACAACAGGCGTGAAATGACCTAGAGGCATTTGTACAGTACTCCCCCTCTATCATGCCCCTCATTGTAAGAAAGCATTTTCACTATAAAGCACAATATTTTCTGGCTCCCATGGACAGCGTTATAAAGAGAAAGTGCTGTATAATGTAAGCTCTACCTGGGCCAGATACCAGGGAACTAGTTCCATGGATCAACCAAGTTTTGGAGTAGACCATATAGAGGGAAATTTGAACAAACAATTAAGTCATTTTCAAAAAGACTTAGGATAAAAAAATGGCTTTGTACTAATGCACAGCAAAAATAGATATAAGCTAGTTTTATCATCACAGCAAATTCCTTGACCCATAGAATTTAAATTCCATGACCTATACAATGTAAACTCACTGACCCATACAATTTAAATCATTCTGTTACAAAGTACTGTCAACTGGCCCATATACATCTTAGCGATATAAAGTTAATATCTGCATTAACTGTCTTCAAAATGTTTACAATTTTAAAAATATTGGCAATTTCATAACTTTGTAATGACTTGTAAAGGTATGTGGGATGGGCTACAACAAACAGATATATTTCATAGTGGCCATGAAAGTCCAAACAAGTACAGAAATATTGGACCTGAACTTTCACACAGAATCTTGCATTTCCTGTTGAATATGAATGTAGGAGGATAAAGTATTGACATGTGTAAGAAATTAGTAAACTGCTAACCATCACTTCCTATGCAAAAACACATGATAACAGAGAGAGAAACATTAATTTGGAATTATAGTGAATTTAGACAAGAACATTTTTGGACTATATTTTGTGATAAATCAAAAGACTTAGCACATCACCACAATCCAGGCTATTGGCATATTACCAAGTTCGAGACCACAGGCACATCAGCACAATGCAATATTTAAACTTATTTTGATTACCTCTGGAATTCAGTTAGAATTTTATACATAGGACTTGTGACAAAACTCTTAGGACTATTTGGGATTCAATTCACAATACTGTAAGTTAATTTTAAATTTTCATGTTGTATTCTTGGGAAATAAATTATTTGTTGAACATGACAAAACTTCTTGGTTTTCACTCTTTTCTGTTACTTAGTTTAAGACTAATAATATGACTGAGCAGGTACCCTACTGTCTTCATGGTTTTGTATGAAATTACTTCACCTATACTTATATTTATTGATATGTAGCTGAACAGGTACCCTACTGTCTTCATAGTTGTACATGAAATTACTTCACCTATACTTATATTTATTGATATTTCGCTGAGCAGGTATCCTACTGTCTTCATAGTTTTGCTTTAAATTACTTCACCTATACTATATTTATAGATATGTCACTGAGCAGGTACCCTACTGTCTTCATGGTTTAGAATGAAATAACATCATCAGTACTTACATTTATAAATATATCACTGAGAAGGTACCCTACCATCATCATGGGTGAACCATACTCTTACATCATGCATTTGATCTTAAAGTAGCACTTTGCAGCAGTTTCAAACTCCATTGAAATTGTTACTTCAAAAAACAAATACACAGTAGCAAAATTCTAGTAGAGGACTTAAGTGTCATGAACATACAATGTCTAAAGCTGAGACATTCAATACATATAGTCACACATATAATGTCTAAACCTGAGACATTCAATACACACAGACACACATGTAATGTCTAAACCTGAGACATTCAATACACACAGTCACAAAACATTACTGCTGCACTTGCATTTGACACCATTACCAACAGTGTAGACCTTGGGGTATCACATTAAAACCCCTGTACTTTGTAAAATTGATAAAAGAAAAAGATTATCATATTTCATGGTAAAAAAAGAAGGAAAGAATACAGACCATTAATGCATAATTCCTTTTGTCCTTTGTTGACCTATTATGTAAGAACACCAAGAATATAAAAACAAAACTAGCTGTAACTTGTCTTTGAGTAAGTCTAGCTGTAACTCACCTTTAAGTAAATCTAGCTGTAACCCATCTTTGAGTATGTCATGTTGTAACCCATCTTTGAGTATGTCACTCTATCAACCTGTCTTGGAGTATGTCACACTGTAACCCATCTCTGTCTATGTCTAGCTGTCACCCAGCTTTGAGTATGTCATGTTGTAACCCATCTGAGTATGTCTAGCTGTAACCCATCTTTTAGTATATGAGGCTGTAACCCATCTTTGAGTATTGTCACATTTTAACCCATCTTTGAGTATGTCACAAAGTAACCCATCTTTGAGTATGTCAGGCTGTAAGCTATCCTTGAGTATGTCACACTGTAACTCATCTGAAAGTGTCACGCTGTAACCCATCTTTGAGTATGTCAAGCTGTAACCCATCTTTGAGTGTGTCACGCTGTAACCCATCTTTGAGTATGTCATGCTGTAACCCATCTTTGAGTATGTCATACTGTAACCCATCTTTGAGTATGTCATGCTGTAACCCATCTTTGAATATGTCACAAAGTAACCCATCTTTCAGTATGTCAAGCTGTAACCCATCTTTGAATATGTCAGGTTGTAATCCATCTTTGAGTATGTCACGCTGTAACCCATCTTTGAGTATGTCAGGCATAAAGGTGTCAACAGGTACCCAGGTACTTGCCCATTCATAATTACCCAGGTAATAAAATTAGCTATAGGGTACCTATTTAGTCCATGAAAAAAAAAACCAAAACCCCCAAACTCCCACCCAAACAAAACAACCCCCCATGTTTCA
Organism: Megalonaias nervosa; assembly: GCA_016617855.1. NCBI lineage: Eukaryota > Metazoa > Mollusca > Bivalvia > Unionida > Unionidae > Megalonaias > Megalonaias nervosa. The sequence continues at coordinate 71,297 of JAECUM010015325.1, read as the reverse complement.
GAGTTCAGATCAAACATTATATCTGGTGACGTCAAGAACAAACAAGACACAAAATAACAAGTACTGTTCAAGGCTCATTTCATATGACAGTGATTCATTGTACACTCTATCTACTGATCTTGATATTGTCGATGTGAGCGACCATTTGGTTATGTACTTGAACAGTTTCCTTATTTTCTGTTTATAGTAACTGTACACGTTTTGAAACAAAACAGAGGTTTCTTGAATTTGAAACCATGTGTCACAGATTAATTATAGTTTGATACACAATTATGTAGCATATCAGTCTATATTTAAAAATCATGGTGCCAAACATTTTCAAGTGAAACAGGCTTTATCAATTTCACTCGTGGATGTTATATGACTGAAAAATGTTAGAGGAGAGGGATTTTGTTAAACTGAAGAATATGTTGCATCAGGAAAAGGACAAATCAATAGCACTTTAGAATTTGTGGACTTGACTTTACAACCTTTGAGTGAAAGTTAAACATGTGATGTCATGTATAAATAATTTATTATTTTGTTTTGTGTCTGTATTCTCATACTAATCCACATGGATTTAGCTGATTCGTGATGAATTTTAACTCAATGCAGATCCAGGTAAGTAGCAGAAATAAATGTATGTTTTTCATATGGTTTTCTGTAATTATAGCATGTAATATACAGATCACTCTTTTTATGTTCAAACTGCACTTTTTTCCACTCATATTAGTAATAAATACACTTATACCTCTTGGGAGTTTGGCATCTATGAACTTACAACAAAGCAGTTCATGTTCACATTTAATATAGTTTCCCTTTGATTGGGTACCCGGGTAACAAATCATTATATTGTTAGGTACCCAGTAGACTTTTTCTACAATTCTGACATCTCTAGTCAGACTGTAACCCATCTTTGAGTATGTCACACTGTAATCCATCTCTGAGGATGTCAAGCTGTAACCCATCTTTGAGTATGTCTAGCTGTAACCCATCTTTGAGTATGTCACTCTGTAACCAAAGATGCCAATGGGTACCCAGGTACTTGCCCGTTAATAATAACCCATTAATAAAATGAACAACTGGGTACCCATTTAAAAAAAAAAAATGTATTCCAAGTTCAGATAGAAACAGAGAATAATGATTACAGTTCGAGGCTTGTGTCTTGTCATTTATTCATCTCAGGGGCTCATATGGTTGCTTACAATTTACTTGTCATACATGTACTATATAATAATACAAGTGAGGACACATCTCTCCTTTCTCGTGCCACCTATTTAAGAATCAGTGCTGATATTTAAAGCTAGACCATACTAACTTCGTGCCTGTCCATGGTTCATGCCCCATTTTTTTCGTGACTTAAACAAGTTTGTTTTGAGATCCTGATGACATTAACTAGGTCAATACCTTTCGTCGACAGTGACAGTAAGTACTGATTAAGAAATATTCAAGAAAATAAAATTTTAATAATGCTACAATTCAAATAAAAGAAAGCACAATATAAATGTCCGGTTTAACTAATGCCATTTTTGCCTCATGTTTGTGGCCCTGGAGCGAGTATCAGCTGTTCAAGTCAGGGCCATTGTTCACATGTTTGTTCACTGGACTCTTTTTATTAGCGGGAAACCCAACCCCAGACAGATATTTTTGTCACTGTAAAGGTAACACAAAAACTTGGTTACCGTAACATACACTTCTTATACCATGTTAGGAAAAAATGAACAAACTGGACAACTATACAGAATGAAATTTTTCACTGAAATATTTCAATTTAAGGGAAATCTTTGTTATTTCATAACACTGAGAAAAAAAATCTAATATAAATTGACCACATTTGTAAATATGGTAATTTTGCATAAAACAGTTCCAAGAAAACAGACAGGATTCTTGAATGTGAAACCACTTGACATAGATACATTCTATTTTGATACTACATATGTAGTGGACCAGCCTAAATTGAAAATAAATGGTGCCAGATATCATTTAAAAAAACAGGCTGTATCGATGTGACTGTTGGATGTTATATGACTGAAAAATGTTAGGAGATGAATTTTGTTAAACTTAAAAACATATTGCACTGGACCGTCGTAAGGGACAAACCATGGCAGGTCGAGGATACTACAACAGTCATCATTTTTGGACTTTACGACTATTCGCAAAAAGTTACTGTAGACTTGTCAGCTAGTTAAAGTGAGTGTTATGTATAAATAATTTATCAATTTCTTTTGTGTCTATACTCTTGTATTAACTACTATTCCAAATGGATTTAGCTGATTTGTGACAAAAATTTTAATTTAAATGTACGTTAAATAAAATAAATATGTACATTTTTCATAGTTTTCTGTAATTATGGCATGAAATATATAGAGAGCTCTTTTTATGCTCAGATTACGCTTTTATGCCACTTATATTAGTAATAAATGACACTTATATGTCTCTTGGGGGTTGGCATGTGTGAACCTACAACAAAGCAGTTCAGGTTCACATTTAATACAAATTCCCTCTGATCAGGTACCTGGGTAAATGATCGTTAGGACTGACGGGAACATGGTAGAAATTTTCCTAAATTTTTACATCTCTAACTGTAACCCATCTTTGAGTATGTCAAGCTGTAACCAATCTTTGAGTATGTTATTGATTTAGGGGCCAACAGTCTTGTATTTAAGGATTTGCAGATGTCAGTGAGGATTGGGGGTGTCAGTGAGGATTTGCATATGTCAAATGACATCTGGAAGATGTCAGTGTGGATTTGCAATAAGGGTTGGAGGTTATCAGCACTGGTTGTAATATCACTAGTGCATTGAGTTTAACAGGCAATGCATCAGCTGGGCCAGTAATGGCTGCTTGTAACAGTAGAATCCCCTTTAATGGTTTAGTTTGGTGTTGTACAGCACAGCAATGAAAGTTAGTTAATTTTAGCACCAAGGCAGTTAGTTGGAAGAATGGGCATTGACCATGGGCACACAACAGTTGCCATCCCAGGTTGCTTCAATGGTAGGTTTCAAACCACTAAGCCATAAAAAATCTTACAATTACCTGTAATGTCCAAAGATCTTCAAACACAGAACTTCTATCCAATTCTAACAATTTTGGAAAATTTGGTTGAAAAATGGCCAGACTTAAATTTTCTGCAGCAGTACATAATACAACAGCAGCAAAAGTCATAATATTACAATGGAATACAAATTTTTACAAGTAAATCATGGATTTTACTGCTGCAAATGTTGCAAGATTTGACCAATGAGAATGTATATTACATTCAATATATGAGACAGCATGTTACATTCAACCAAAAAGAAAGTGTGCTACATTAGACCAATGAAGAAGCATGTTACTTTTATAGATATGTTATTATCACATGTCTTTCCAGATGCTTGTTTGTGACTTCAACTGAGTGATACACCTAACCCCGACATCAACTGTAATGCACCTCAATCAAAACTTTTCCTACAAAACCATTACTTGACATGACCTGATATGCACCTCAATCAAAACTTTTCTTCCAAAACCATTATATGAAATCACCTGTAATGCACCTCAATCAAAACTTTCCTCCAAGAACATCACATCAGAACTGCCAATACTAACAAGACTTTCCTCCAAGAACATCACATCAGACCTGCTAATACTAACAAGACTTTCCTCCAAGAACATCACATCAGACCTGCCAAACATCACATCAGAACTGCCAATACTAACAAGACTTTCCTCCAAGAACATCACATCAGACCTGCCAAACATCACATCAGACCTGCTAATACTAACAAGACTTTCCTCCAAGAACATCACATCAGACCTGCCAAACATCACATCAGAACTGCTAATACTAACAAGACTTTCCTCCAAGAACATCACATCAGACCTGCCAAACATCACATCAGACCTGCTAATACTAACAAGACTTTCCTCCAAGAACATCACATCAGACCTGCCAAACATCACATCAGACCTGCCAATACTAACAAGACTTTCCTCCAAGAACATCACATCAGAACTGCCAATACTAACAAGACTTTCCTCCAAGAACAACACATCAGACCTGCCAATACTAACAAGACTTTCCTCCAAAAACATCACATCAGACCTACCAATACTAACAAGACTTTCTCAGCAAGGCAGTATACACTTCTCCATAAGTTTGACAAATTTTCTGTAACATCTAACACATTATCATGTACTGCTATTGTCAACTTGGAAAACATGTATTTAAACAGGCCAGAAGTGTGACACTGAAGCAGCAAAGACAAATATTATGTCCACTAAATATTTTACGAAGAATACATAGACCTTAATTGCTCCAGTACAGTTTCAGAAATTGCAATTTCAAATCCCATGGTGCTCAAAGTCATCTTGTTTATTCCCCCAACCTGACGTAATTTTGGGGTTTATTTTTAATTTCACATGGAGACAGCTATCTTCACTACCCCCACAGGAAATACTGAAATCAACACATCATGTCCAACAAACATAACTGTAGCCTTTCCTGCTTTCCTACCCCTGAATCTGAACATCCCTTTTTATACTTATGTGCTGACTGTTTAAACAGTTTAAGACACTAATAGCCTTTTTCATCTACAATGTACTTTTGTTCAATGTGTGCAATTTGAAGAAATGCTATTTAAGCAACAGCCTGAAAAATATAGGCAGTTTAAAGCATCTGAGGTACTCCTGGAAAGTTTGATTGGTTTCATGGTGAACTCCACTGAATCTAATATGAAACATGGACCTGGATCTAACACAGGCCAATTATCCAGATTTGATTTGCAATGATCAAAATTTGTGTAATTTTTCTATTATGTGATAAGTCCATAATTTAACATTTTGTTAAGACTTATGGTCAAATTGTAAGTCTTTGTAGGTCTGTCACATGACATCACACATGATACACCTAACTCCTAACTTCTCTATGACCATCACAAGACATTACATGTAATACACCTCAACCCAAACTTTTGCTGCAAGACCATCACAAGACATCACCTGTAATACACCTCACCATAAGCACTCCTCCAAGATCATCACATGACATTACCTGTAATGCACCATGCCCTAAACATTTCCTTCAAAACCATCAAATTAAATCACCTGTGATACACTTCACCTTAAACCTTTCCTTCAAGGCCATTGAGTGACATTACCTGTGATAAACCTCATCCAAAACTTTTCCTTCAAGACCATCTCATGTACTTTAAAATTTTCAAAGTTCAATCAAGACCATCTCATGTACTTTAAAATTTTCAAAGTTCAAGCATTTAACTTGTCCTACTAAGGATAAATCATTTAGATGATTCACCTGTCTTTCCAGCTGGATGATTTGAGACTTCAGCAGAGTGACTCGCCTTTCCTCAAACCTTTCATGGCTGTTTTCTCTAACAAGCTGTTGGTACAGAGATCTGTTGGGGAGAAGAAAATATGACCAGTCAGATATACAAGAAACGAGACTGATATTACTAAGATCAAGTAGAATCATTTAAAAATCCATTAAAATTTGTCACTTTGGAGGATGGCAAGCCTCTTGACTATAATTTACAGGAAGATCCATTCCAAGCCTTCTGCCTGTCATCAGAGAAATCCTTAAAAAGCAGAGCTCTCTATGGGATTTTAAAAAGAGTACTGTAAACAACATATTATATGCCTGCCCAATGTTTGATAGCCCTCTACGTTGATAACTGACACAAGCTATTCTTTTATTCAGTCAAAGCAACCATATCCTTTCACTTGTTCACCCCAAAATTGATAAGGCTTCATTCTCATCCTAAGTGCAAGCCATCCAAAGTTTGGTCCAGATTTGAGATGTGGAACTAACATAATTGTCTGGAAACAATTTTTTCTGCTTTCAGACATAGCAACCTTGACCTCTGACACACACACCCCAACTGATAGGCTTCTCCACTACCTTAAATGCAATCCATCCAGAAAGCTGGGTCCAAGTATGTGATGTACAGCTAATATTACTGTACAGAAACCATTTTTATTCTTTCAGTCAGTCACTTGGATCTTTGATCATTTCATGCCAAATCAATGGGCTTCTTCCTTAGTCGAAGTGCAAGATATCTACAAAGTTTGGTTAACTGTAGGTGGAGGTAAAATCAGTTATTATGCTGAACCATTTTTCTTCTTTTGGTCAGTCACAGTGATCTTTACCTTGAACCTTTTGACCATGAATTTAATATGGTTTTATCTTACCCCAAGTGCAAGCCACCCCAAAAATTGAAGTCAATGTAGATGGTGGACAACTTGAGTTACTGGGCATAAACAAAACTGGCTGCAGACAGATAGATGTAAAACATCATACACAATACACTCTTCTTTTTGGTGGGCATATAGAAAATGCCAGTTCCAAGTAAAATTTATACAAAGTCTAAAGGTCCACTGTCTATGAAACTAACAACCATTACGACCAGATGCGTTGGCGTTGGAAGCAGGGACCCACTTCAGAAGTATTCTGGAAGGGATTCATACAACTAGATAAAACAAATCTTTATACTTGAAAATTAAGTGAGAAAAAATAAAACTCGTCATGCAAAAGAGTTCTATTGGGTAATCTTATATGTCCAAGATGGTAAAATCAAGAGGATCCAGTAGGCCATGAAACTGCTTTAAGTTTCATATATTTCTAGTAAGAAATGGCACATCAGCCTTGAAAGACCTTCAAGCCAAGATTCTTTCTTATACTTTGGTCAAGTTCTGTTGAATGCTGTTTATTTGGGTGTCATTTTACGTTTTCTATTTTTAGCATATGATGGCTGATCAATATCATTTGTACAAAATTGAACACCATAATGTTTTTCTGTCAAATTTGGTAACATTCTACTGAATGACTTCTAAGGAAATTTTATTTAAAGGTTTTCCAATATTCAGTAACAGTGGCCATAATTGATGATGGATTGGCATCATCTGAATGAATTTACAAGACCTTCATGCCATGTACAATCTGCCAAATTTGGTCAAATTCAGTTGAATGTTGTTTAAAGGTATTTCTATTTTTAGAGGTGGCAGCATATTTCATGATGCATTGGCATCAAATTTAAAAGACCCTCACACTAGAATTCTATCTGTCAAATTGGCCAAATCCTGCTGACATGGTTCTGTGAAGAAGTCATTTAAAGTTTTTTCTATTTCATGTAAAGGCAGCCATAGTTGATGGCAGACTGGCAGCATCCAAACAAACCTGAAAGACCTTTATGCCAGGATGCTATCTGTAAAAGTGGGTCAAGTTCTGCTGAGTGGCTTTTGCAATGTGATTTGGGAGTTTTCTATCTTCAGTAACAGAAGCCATATTTGATGGCAGATCTGCATCATTTGTATTAGACTGAAAGCATCTATGCCAGTATGCTTTTTGTAAAATTTAGTCAAACTGATTTTGGAGAAAAATTTCAATTAAGGTTTCTCTAATTTTAGTAACAGTGGCCATATTTGATAGAGATCATGGTTATTTGAATGAATTTAAAAGACCTACATGACATAATGGCATCCATCAAATTTGGTCAATTTTGTTGAGTACTCACTGGTTTTGGAGAAGTCATTTAAAGGGTTTCTAATTCTAATACCTGAGGAGGCTTCAAGCCAAAACCAAAGTCCAAGTTGAGAACATTTGCAACTTCCTGTCTCCAGCTGACTGTGCCCTTAACGCCAGCAAGGAGGCAGGCATGCAACAGAGCATGGACCAATTTTCCACAGCGTGCACAAACTTTGAACTCACCATCTCCACCAGCAAGACCGAGGTTCTGCATCAGCCAGCTCCTGGAAAAGATTACCTGGAACCATCCATCACTGTCAATGGCCATAAGCTAAAAAATGTGGACAGGTTCACATACCTCGGCAGCACCGTCTCACAAGCAGTCCACATAGACGATGAGGTCAACACCAGGATTACCAAAGCCAGCACAGCATTTGGCAGACTCCGCTCAAATGTCTGGGATAGGAGAGGCATCAAGCTCGCCACCAAACTTAAAGTCTACGCAGCAGTTGTTCTCCCCACCCTTCTCTATGCTTGCAAGACCTGGACTGTGTATAGCCGCCATGCTAAAAAACTGAACCACTTCCACCTGAGCTCCCTGAGAAAACTGCTGGAGATCAGATGGCAGGACAGGATACCGAACACAGAGGTGCTCACTCGGGCCGGCATGACAAACATACACACCATGCTGTGCAAGGCACAACTCCGATAGGCTGGCCATGTTGTCCGCATGCCGGAAGAACGCCTACCCAAGAAAGTGTTCTATGGAGAGTTACAGCAAGGCAAGAGATCTCACGGTGGTCAAAAGAAGACGTACAAGTACACCCTCAAGGCCTCGCTGAAGAACTTTGGCACTGACCCTGACAGCTGGGAGAGCGTCGCTGCTGATCGATCTGCTTGGTGCAGTCAAGTCAATTCCGGTGCGGCAGCCTTTGAGCAGAAAAGACTGGTGGACACAGCTGAACAACGGGCTCTGCGCAAATCCAGGAACAGCAGTTCCGCATCTCCAAGTCAGAAACCTGTACATCCATGTCCCCACTGCAACAGACTCTTCTGGGCCCAGATTGGACCGATCAGCCATCTGCGGACCCACCCCCAGTGAATTCAATGACATAAATGGTCCTCATCAACTCCGATGGACGAACATCATCAATTCTAATACTGGTAGCCATATTTGGTAGAGTCAAGCCATTTGAACAAATTTAAAAACCTTCATTTCAGAATGCTTTCTGTCAAATTTGGTCAAATTCTGTTCAGCAGTTTTAGAAAAAGGTCATTGAAAAGGTTCTGGTGGCCATAATCAGATACCTTGACAATTTTGTCATTCAGTCATACTGACAACTCCAGACTGCACACTTCCTGCCATTGTACCACAACTAACCTCATGTAGTAGAGGGTGAGATGCAAGGAATATGAAGATATAAAAAGAAGTACTGTTTAATAATTGTAAGCTAGATGCTTATCTTAAAAATTTTAAATTACTTCTTGATTATTTCTCCTTCGAATACAATCCTAGATCATATAAATGTTAGGGATATAAACCAACTACCATTTGAATCCAGCCCTACTAAAGAGATGATAATTCATTGTCTTTGTTTATCTCTTATAGACAAAGGGCAAAAACTCTTGCCCATTACCCCACTTGCCACCACCAAGTGTTGCTAGTTTCTACGCTTTACTTCCATACAAAAACACTGTATAAGACTCCTCCAAAGCCAAAACTGTGTTAAATTTGAATCATCCATAATGATTTTGGATTTATTTGGATTAATATTCTTTACTATACAGGTGCTAAATACAATTTTTAAATGTTGCAAATATTTTGTGATAATTTTTACACTTTCACAGACTTTGCACTTTTTAAAGCACATGCTATAACATGCTATCATTGATGCCTGTTGCTCTTTATGATTTCACACACACTGCCTATTGCTCACTCACCCAATTAATAACAGGTGTTGTTTCTGCAATTTATTAACATTCAGCATCATTAATTTTACTATTTTGTTGTGTTTTGTTTCTTGTTGTTTCAATGAAACCTGTCGATGAAGGGTAATAAATGCAACAAGTTCAAACCTAAGGAAGATGTGTATAAGTCATGCCTTACATGTACAAAACATACTTCATCAGCATCATGCGGTATGTGCTATATCGTCCAAGCATGTATGACAACAGTTCTGCAAAGTCAACCAAGGCAAAGAAAGAGGGTGACAGTGACACAAATTTTAACATTTCTACAAGTAATTATGATATAATAAGGGAATGTACCTTCATTTTTAAGCAGCCCAGGTGGCGTAAGTCCCCCCTCCTGTTCAAGCATGGCCTTCAGGCCTGTAAGTAATGGTGCATGGGGTTTTTAATGGATCCAACAGATCTATACTTTATTACCATAGTGCCTTCCAAAGCTGTCCATGTTCACCCAACCCAGTGTTTTGCCAACATGGGTATGGAGTTAAAACCAATCTCATTCTTGTACATCTCCCTCGTGTCTGCATCATATGGATTGTCAAACTCACACAATCGTTTCCAACAGGACGGGTATTTCAGTGAAAGAGTTCATGCAACTCAATGAGCTATTCAATACATCAGCGGGTTTGATCCTGCTAAGCTGCCTTTAAATGTGCCCATTACAAATTACTTTAAAAGCTCAAGGATGCCCTTTTCCAGTCCACTTGATCGAAATGTCAAAATCACTATATATATATATATATATATATATATATATATATATATATATATATATATATATATATATATGAAAGTTATCATAAATGCCTTTCACTTGTACATGGATTGACTCTGCAAGAAGTCAGTCCTGATTATGTTGGACAATTCTGTAGTGCAGACCTACCTCCTTAAACCGGGGCGGGGGAGGGGAGGGGCACCAAATTGCCTGACCTATGCATGCTGGTGTGGTAGTTTGTGCCTCAGTGCTACCAACTGTAGATCAACGTACAATGATCAACCTTTTGCAACATGGTGGAAAGACAAAAGTAACACCTTTGTCTCATGGGGTCTGAACCCTAAAGCCCGGGCCATGTCTGCTGGTCCATCTCACTGTAAATGGTACTGAATGAATCGGTGGATTCAGTTCTCAATCCACCTGTCCATAATTCCATCATTTTATATTGTGTAAATACATATTTAATGTATTTAAAAGATGTTTCCACAAAGAATGGACTCCAGCAAAAAACCTATTATGCAAGGTCATTTCACCTGACACACCCACAATGTTGGTATAAACTATCAGCCAATCAGAGACAAAGATGTGTGCTGTGTCAGCCCAGATAGCAATCATTCCCTTACAAGTGACCAGCATTCATTTTGCTTATCCTCCACTGCCTCAAGCACTGCCTGCAGTTCTGTTACATCAGGCTCAGAATCCATCTTTGTGTCTTCACATTAACCTCCCACTGGCATACTAATTTCACTATAACTTCAAGTGGCAACCTGACTCCTCATACTAACAGGCTACACATACTGTATATCCTCCTAGATGTATTTGCTGATAATGCCTTATTGGGCATTCTGTCCCAAATGCACTCCATTTAATAAGTTATGGCAACTGCACCTCAAATAGAGGCAATTCTGCCTTAACAAATATGTCAGTCAATGTTACTGGTGACTCTGTCTTGACAATCCTGTCATTCAGTCTTAGTAGTGATTCCACCTCATAGATAATGAATTAGCCCTTCAGCCTTGACAATTCTATCATTTGGTCATACCGGTGATCCTGCCTCATAGATTCTGCATGCTTCCATCTCACTGCAACTAACCTCATGCAGTGGAGGGTAAGACTCGAGGAATGCTAAAGATATACAAATATGTACTGTTTAATAATCACACACTAGCTGCTTAATTAACACTTTTATAGACTATCTAGATGTATATGGGTAGTGAGTTAATTCAGTCAACCTGTCCATCATTCCATCTAGCTTATATTGTGTAAATAGTGGCCAAATCAAATGGCAGATTGGCATCATTTTAAACATATTTTAAAAATCCTCATGCCATAATCCATTCTGCCAAATTTAGTCAAATTCTGTTGAGCAGTTTTATGAAGAAGCTTGAAAAAAGAATTGTTGCTGGATAACAGCTGGTTGGTTGGGTTTTGTTGGTTTAATACCATTTTTCAGTACATGCTAGGCAGCCAGTGTATCTGGAGGAGGAAGAACCTGTGAAAACCCCAGGAAGAACCATCAACCTTTGGGAAGCATCTGGCAAGCTTTCTAACATACCCACAACTTAGACTTGGCTTGAAGCCATGTGGACACTGGTGAGATGTCAGTGATCTCTAAAGAAAAGCATATAAGACCAACTGGCCACCCAGGGCAATATTTGAATGACCATGCCATAGAGAACGCACAACAAATGAATGATGATACCATATTCTCAACTGGCCTTACGGTCTGGTGAGCTAAAACAGAATACTGTGAATTATATGTAAATTATTTGAATTAAGCAATCATGAGGTTTAAGCATATCTTAATAAGCACTCATGAGGTTTAAGGATAACTTAAAATCAGACATTACTAGTGTCCTATTAAATCTCTAAGTAAGGAAAAGCTATTGATGTGTTTACAACTAATTAAAATTGAAAAGCTAGTGATGTGTTTATGACTAATTGAAAATGACAAGCTAGTGATGTGCTTATGACTAATTAAAAGTGAAAAGCTAGTGATGTGTTTACGAGTAATTAAAAATAAAAGCTATTGATGTGTTTATGATTAATTAAAAAATGAAAACCTAGTGATGTGTTTATGACTAATTAAAAATGAAAACCTAGTAATGTGTTTATGACTAATTAAAAATGAAAAGCTATTCATGTGTTTATGACTAATTAAAAATGAAAAGCTAGTAATGTGTTTATGACTAATTAAAAATGAAAAGCTAATCATGTGTTTATGACTATTTAAAAATGAAAAGCTAGTGATGTGTTTATGACTAATTAAAAATGAAAAGCTAGTGATGTGTTTTCAACTAATTAAAAATATAAAGCTAGTAATGTGTTTATGACTAATTAAAAATGAAAAGCTAATCATGTGTTTATGACTAATTAAAAATGAAAAGCTAGTGATGTATTTATGACTAATTAAAAATGAAAAGCTAGTGATGTGTTTACAAGTAATTAAAACTGAAAAGCTAGTGATGTGTTTATGACCAATACAAAATTGTTGATTACCTAACATCCTCCAGCTCCTGTCTGAGTTTGCTATTTTCAATCTTCAGAGCCTACAAATAATCAAATGTAATTAAATTGGTATCCAATTTGTCTATTTTGTGATACATATATGTACACAAAATTAATATCCATTCTATCTTCTGTTATATATATATATATATATATATATATATATATATATATATATATATATAAACAAAATTGGTATCCAATCTATCATGTGAAACATATATGTAAACAAATTAAGTATCCAGTCTGTCTTCTTGTGATACATATATGTAAACAAAATTGATATCCAGTCTATCTTGTGAAACATATATGCAAACAAAATTAGTATCCAGTCTGTCTTCTTGTGATACATATATGTAAACAAAATTAGTAGTGTGACCCTGCAATAACATGGTAGTTGGGAGTCATAGAACCCGACCGTGTTATAGACCGAACTGTGTTATAAGCAACTAGGTCAGTTAGCTGAAGAAAATTATGCATGTACCCCCAAAAATTTGCGGGGGCGGGGGGTGGTAACGTAATAATTGTGGGCACAAAAATATGTGCTTCATTGGCACAGTTACCATCTTAAATCGATGCATACTAAATGAGAAATACACCTGTAGTGAAAACAGAGAAGGCATATATAAGATTTTACTTTATTCAGAGAACCACGCATTGGTATATATATCTGTATACTGTTTATATATATATATATATATGTATATATACATATCTAATGTATAGCATGAATAGAGCATCAAATACCGTGTACTCACCCGTGAATCTCATCACATACACTGAATCCACAATACAAGTAATTCCATCGGAAATATGCACACACACACACACACACATTTAAAATATTCAGGAATTTTCTGACAGGTCATATAGGTCTGAATTCAGTGGGAAAAAAAATAGCACAATCACGTAATGAATGATGAAGCACATTTACTTTTCAGTACGTCCCAAGTTGGCAAAAGTTAGTGTGCGTTTTAAGCTGCCGTTGGTAGCGTTTGTAAGCACAAACTTTATTCATGCAAAAAGGAAACTTTCACGGCACAGTAAACGTGTTCCAGTCACGTTGGAAAATGAAACAATCCATCAGATTCCATTGCTTTTATTTAAGTTTGGAACTGACTTCCTTTGAAGAAAGGTTCTTTGTTTTTATTGAAGACTGAAGTCGGCTTTCTTTGATGAACGGTGCATGTGTTATTGAAGTCACCGCTAAAAGACAGCTTTGGAGAAACAAACAAATGCCCATTTCTTATTGTGGCTGCAACATCAAATAATTGTATTGCACGATTGAGACTGATTTTTTTTTCCATTTGCTTAGTACATTTTCATAACAATCACTGCTTCAAAGTTAATCTGTTTACTTTGAAATTTCAGCAAACTATTTTATCTGGGTACATTTAAAAAAAAGGAATTGGCAGTCATTTAGTCGAATGTAGTTACTGTTCCTCCCTGCCTATTGAATAGACCAACTTTTTTTTTTTTTTTTTTTAAACATTTGTGGTAGTGGTGCTGCCTTCCATGCATGTGTCAGAAATTTAAAAATGGGTCAATGCAAAATAGTGATGCAGGTGTTCTGGTCTTGATGACAGGGTTTACTACATAAAATGTGAGCATTCTGAAGGATTTAATTCTGAGTGAAAAGAGGAATTTTACTTATCATCCACATACAAATGTCAATGTAAATATATTAATTACTAGGCCGAAAATCCAAAGAAAGATAGATTATGAGATAATGCCTCGTCCGGTTGATCTCCGCTACTAGAAATGTCAATCAAAGAATAAAGGGGATATCTCACAACATACAGTGCTCATGCTCGATTATGATATAACAATGCACTGTTAAGATGGTTTGTCAATATGGACAAAGAATTTGTTTATGTAACAACAGATAAATTTCAGTGCATTTTATATCAAGTTTGTGGCTTTCTTTCATGGGGCCTCTGAATTTCTCCACTCCAAACCAATGGTTGTATATACAAGTTTAAACAGCCAACAATGTTGCCAATAAAAAAAATCGCCAGATGGTATATTTTGCCACCAATAAGGAAAAAGAATCACAATTTGCGACATTGGCGAAGCCCTGCGCGATCCCTAAATAAACTTTTTACACATTATTTTTCGTACTTTTAAGAAGAAAAAACTATTTTTTCGTGTACGAGAAAAATACATATAAAATTTCAGGAGCCATGCCACGATAGTCTTGTATTATTCATACATGATCTCTTCCCCAAAATGATAATAAACTTTTTACGTTTCTTTTCGTACTTTTAACAAAGAATTTTTTTTTCATGTACGAGAAAAATACATGTATATGAAATTTCGGGAGCCACACCACAACCGTGTTATATCTGAATTCGTATTATAACATAGCGTGCTATAGCGGGGTCACACTGTATCTAGTCTGTCTTCTTGTGATACATATATCTAAATAAAACTGGTATACAGCCTATCTTGTGATACATGTATGTAAACAAAATTGGCATCCAATCTCTCATGTGATACGTATATCTAAACAAACTTGGTATCCAGTCCATCTTGTGATACATATATGTTAACAAAATTGGTATCCAGTCTATCTTGTGATACATATATGTTAACAAAATTGGTATCCAGTCTATCTTGTGATACGTACATATTAACAAAATTGGTATCCAGTCTATCTTGTGATACGTACATATTAACAAAATTGGTATCCAGTCTATCTTGTGATACGTACATATTAACAAAATTGGTATCCAGTCTATCTTGTGATAAATATATGTTAACAAAATTGGTATTCAATTTCTCCTTCAATGTATTACTTACAATCCATATCTATTGTACTAACTAGCAAATTTAAATCTTGCTACTTTCTGAACACTTTATACAGTATACTTGTTGAATTTACTTTATCCAACACTGGGTCAATGAATATGGCCATTCAGCTGCATTTGCTCACCTGTCAAAATCCACTCCACAGACAGGTGCCATTTTACATTGTCATTTGCAGTCTCAGTCATTATTATCAGTATATATCCTTATATTTCATTAAATTGGGGGACATTCGTTACATTCACACTGTTCCAGAGTCACAGTGTTCCCTTCACTTCATTTGGGTCATTGGCAAGTTTCATGCATTCACAACTTCACTTTTGCACCCCATTTTGTGTCAATACTTAAATCCCAAAGTCCCATTAAATGTATATGGCAAATCATCTGAATAATATTAAATATTGAAAGATATTGGTCCTAATAATCATTGGGTTCAATTAAAACCAGATAATACTGACATTTAATCACATTATGACCATTGTAATTTCTCTCTCAAACTGGGAAGCACTGTAATTTTTCACGTGTTTATGAATTATTCCTATGTTGTTTGGCGACATCTGTGGGCCAACCAATTTCAGTCAAAAGCTGTAACACAAGATTTGATGACATCACCATTGTAAATATAGAAAGCAAACACCATGCTCTGTTGTATTGTCTTCAGCCCAAGTTCGCCCTTCAAATTATTCCAGCACCCCGGCTGATTACCAATATTCACCAGTCTTATTTTTATCTAATGCAGGGTTTTTCTTCTCAGATCCACTTAACAAAAGCAGGCCTGCCTAATTTCATTCCCTCTCAAATCAATTTGTGTGCCACATGAGAATGTTTTTATTATTAGAATAGTCATCAATGGAATTTGTCAAATGAATCAAACACTACTTTTGTTGCAATCGCAAAAAAAGAATGGAATTACAAATGATTTGGGTGACTGAAATAAGTGGTAGCACCTGTTAATTCAAAACTGAATATTTGAATGTCATTTAAACCTAACATCTCAATTTTTTAAAAAAATGCTTTATGTCAGACAGCTTTTTTTAATAAATCATTTCATTCTGTCCAATCTTAGTTAAGTTGGAAGAAGGGTGAAATTTATGATAAATTGCAGCATTGGAGTTTTAAATGCACTGAACTATTATGCCCATATACTTCATACCCGCTTCCTACAGCGCATGTATGGAGTATTGGCTGCTGTATTTTATCCTTAGCATCAGTTTTATCAGTGTCCCTATATACCCCATATCAAACCCTTGAGACTCCACATACAGGTGTTCGACACTCTGCACAATGCTACAAACTCCCCAAGTCTCTCCTCCTGAGGTATCCAATAGGCAAATTCAGAGCTCAGCTGGTGCAGTGTGCTGTGACAAGATTTGCCCCTGCTATGCCAAAGATTAATTTATATGTACAATAAACTTATAATTGAACCTATGTCTTGCGTATTGTTTAATGTTATACATATATGTACACAAAATCAGCATCAATATATCTTGTTACACATATTTACACAAAAACTGTATCAAATCTATCTTACTGTACAAATATGTACACAAAATTAGTATCCAGTCTATCTTGTTACACACATATGTAAACAAAACATACTAATCTACATAATATTTGAGAATCTGCATTAACTCATTAACCCCTGGAAGTTTTTGTCGTTTTCGCCTGAAATGCGAGTAGGAAACACATTTTGGGGGCTATTTCTGAATGCATCCTAATACATCGACTTCCAATAGATTTCCGGTTAACCTAATGCCTAGTTGTATTAGAAACATTGCTTTTCATTGGCTATTTCACTTGCGCATGAGCAGAAGGGTAAAAGTTGGAGTTCTTTTTTTTTTTTTTTTTGGCTTAACAGACCCATAAGTTTTGTATCAAGACCACTCTTTATTCCAAATGCCCATCTTATCCTACTTTTTGAAAAGGTTTGCCTCTCTGTGTGCAGTTCAGACCGGTCTGCCTGAGATCTGAGGCCAAAAAGTCTAAAATCCAGACACAAAATCGGATTCCGACCACGGGCGAATATTTGGTGCCAAAAAAATTGGGTCCAAATAATTACGTTTTTCCCTCTGTGTTTTGTAGTGCAACTAGAACCAGATTATTTGGTATCATTGTAGAGCTACATCTGTCTACCTTTCTATAATACCACCCACTTTAGTGTATCATACATGACCTTGTAGCTACAGAGCTCGGAAGTAGGCTACTACCTCCTGATGCGTAAATGAGGCACCAGGGGATAATGAGTTAATGCCTTATATACTTGCCTATAAGTTGAGACAAACTGCAAACAACATGGAACTGATTTGCCATCGCATAATGTGCCAGAAGACCAGGGTCTGTGATGTTCTACTGATTACTGCATAGACCTAGATCTGCTGGCACATTATGCTAAGGCATATCTGGGTCTGTACTGTTCACACTTGGACTCAACTTACAAGCGTGCATATAGAGTACTGTAAAATATTAGCATTTTTATTACAATTATCAGTTCATGGTTTTAAAATTTTCTTTTTCTGACTGAATATACTTTCTCTTGTGCATTCTGGCTATTAATCTTAACAGCTTTCAATCAATCCATGAAAATGACTAGATTTAATCATCATCAATAATCTCAACAACAGATATTGGAAAAATGCCATTTACAAAGAATCCTAAAAATAAATACGAGAATTTAGAGACACTAAGCTATATTGCAGCTAGACACTAAGTCATGTTTCAACTAGACACTAAGCCATATTGCAGCTAGACTCTAAGTCATGTTACAACTAGACACTAAGTCATATTACAAAACAATATCCTTCACCAAGTATAAAACTATATCAAACTGAATCTAAAATGTACCATATTTAGATGATCTCTAATTAATGACCACCTTTGTTGTAAGACCACTTTTAGTTACAATGCTAAAAGGAGTGGTCCTTAAGAAGATTACCTCCGCCTCTATTTATCTAACTTTCTATCATGCTTTTGTCTCTCTCTCTATATTGAGAAATGCAAAAACACACACACATACACACAGAGTAAACCTTTCAAACCAAAGAGAGTTGTAACTGAGTAAAAATGAAACCTTAATTTCTCTTTCAGCTTTTGACATGCTGGCACTTTTTGTCTCCAAAGCAAGAGACTCCAATGGGGCATTTCTGCTGAGTACTGCTGCAACTGACAGCCTGCCATTGATGCTCATTATACTGAAAGGTAGAAATACAAGTACAGTAGTCTCTCTCTCTAATTTAAAATCCCTCCTTAAACTGAACAGAAGAAATACAAGTACAGTAGTCACCATAAAGTCCCTCATTAAACTGAAAGGTAGAAATACAAGTACAATAGACTCTCACCATAAAGTCCCTCATTACACTGAAAGGTAGAAATTTTTTAAAATAATTTTATTTCTGTTCACGTATTTTTCAACACGAGACTTCTACACTGCCATCAATCATCCCTGGTACTTCCTCATACAATTACATTGGTATCTCTTGAATTTACCGTCGTATACCATCTTAACTTAAATTAGCACCAATTATTTATTACTTTGTTGATCCTTGATTAATTTAAATGCAAACACTAATAGTGGGATCATCTGACCATGAATTGGCCAAACCTGTTTGACCAATGCTGCTATAATTAAGCACTTTTTATGCCATCTGCCAATTTACTGAATTTAATACAATTCTATAACACAAAATATAATGCTGACTTTAAATAACTTGGTGTTATTATATGTATAAACATATATTCAGAAATCAATTTTTTTAATGGATTTAATGTGCTTTAAATTACATATTTTCAGATGTTTCAAAGGTTAAAATGAAGATAAGTTAGTTTACTGGTTCGAGATTTTACCCAAAAGGCAACAATTCAATGATAACAGTGGATAAAAATTTAATGGTAACGGTGGTGTGTTATCCTATAAATTTACTCATCAATAACTCTTTATACAAGAAAGCACAATTTGCACAAGAAATCCATACATTTGGTCAATTTATATGCCTTACTGTTTGATAGTGTTGATACTTGCCTGATTTATGAAAACTTAACTTTTACATTTTTTACTCAAACATTGGAAAATTAGTTTGGTTATAAAATCTAATAGTGATAGCTCATATCTATTTTGCTCTGAATTCGACTAGAAATTTCCTAATAACATTCTAATTTAAATTTGAAAGCCGAAAATCAACCTTTTGCATTCTCTTAGTATGTTTGCAAAAACAGGTGTGTGTGTGTTGTTTTTTTTCCTTTTAATATTTCACATGGTCCAAATCGGCTCGCCATTCGGGCCGAATTACCGATAATATGGGCCGGAGCATCCAGCATTCTTGGTAAAGAAACTCTAGATATCAAATATCATGATTCTTTTCACTGTCATTGTAAATGATCCGTTATTGTCGATGATCCCGTTACTGTCGCACGTAGAAATACACGGCCTGTACTATTCAGGCGCCAATTTACAGACGACTATCCATCTCTCAAAACATTCACATACCTGATACCTAATGACAACCAAACTGAAATTAGAAGTCAGCTGGGTTCTGTAATCGGAAATATTATATACAAAAAAGGTTAGTTCAAATCGATATTAACTGCAAACTATATAAAAGACAAATGTGTGCATTTGTTTACAATGCAGCCATATTGGATGTCATGGTATTTACTAATATTTTCCAAAGACACTAAAACACTGTGTAACGGACAAGTGAAGATTAATATGCTCAAGACATATGCCGGTATATCCACTGCGGCTTGTTACAAAGAAACTTAAGAATATACGTCCATGGGATGGGATGGGATGTCTTAATTTTCTTTGTAACGAGTCCCTTTGAAAATATATCAGCCCTCAAACTTATTTCCAATAAATGTAAATGTCACATATAAATCCCGGACGAAACTTAATAATATTTTACATCGTCTGAATCAGCCCGGGATTTGGTCCAAATCAGCTCGTAATCGGTCCGATTCAGCCCGTATTTTGGCCGATTAAACCTTGTCCGAATCAGCCACGGTCCGAATGTTGCCCCAAACCTATAGTGATACCAACAATATGTTCGGGACTGATCTCGCCTATTCTTTAAAATGTTAAATTGCGTGTAGACTCTTTCGTCCGCCCAAATCAGTGTACATTTTAGACACCTACTGGTATATTTTGCGGCTCTTGACTTTTGGCCAGCTAAAGGGTCCTTTCGACAGGGCTGCAGTAGGTAGCTTTGTGTTAGTCCACATTTGCATTTGCACTTTTCTGAGTAGACCAACGAGTAGGTCTCCGCATTTTTTCTGACAGCGGAAGGGTTAGGGTTAGGTTTAGAAAAAAAAGCGGAGACCTACTTGTTGGTCTAGTTTCTGAGCTAAAGACCCCAGGTTAAGTTTATCATCATTTTTAGAGTACTCACGTTGACATGTTGAATCACGAATGAATTTTGATCGATGGCTCCGCTGAGAGTCACATTGCTGATATGCCAGTGAGGATACTTGACTGTCGTTCTGTTCTAAGTCTGACATGTCATTTTCCACTTTAGGTACAAAAACACGTCCACATGGCACACGTATAGCCCGGCTTCTTCAATAGTAGTTTTGTACTCGTTAGCATTAGCTATGAAATGGAACAAGGTACTACTTCGATTCGGTCTCAGATTAGTCCGATAAATCCCCCCCCCCAATCTGTGCTGATACTGATTGCCGAAAATCAGTATCATCACGGGTGAAGGGCTGATTTATAGGCCTAGTCTCAGATGTATACCCATTCCACTCTACAAAAATTTGTCTTGAAATCACATGTCCAGATGAAAACGACCCATCATTTCTAAACTGCATCCTTGTTTAATTTTCTTTCGATGCTCTTTAAATCCCATCATTACGGTCAGCAGCATTATATGCAATCAATACTGTGTCGTTGAACTTCTTCATCGTCTCAGGTTTCCATGCCACGGAAGCACCCAGATGTATGTTGTTGGCTTCATTTCCTTTCGACAAGAGATATTCCAGGTACGCTCTGTAAGGGTAAGTATCCATGCTGCTGCTGACTAGTTTGCTATTCGCTGAAAAACGAATGCATGAAATTATTGACGGGGTCTCTCTTGCCATTGGTGCCTGGATTGGTGTTGTCCACTTTGAGAAATGTGACTTTCAGGTACAAGTGATTGTTATTCTGAATTAAGCAAGTTTTGGTATGTCCCACGGTTTAATATTCTATACGGGTCATCGTGGGTGGCATGGCAAATAAATGGAGTTCCGACTTGGATCATTCGCAAGAATCTCTGTGCATCATCCCACCCCCTATATGCGCAGGTACAATAACATATACATCAAGAGAAGAGTTAAAAATTTTAACAAGTGAACTGCCCTTACACGTAAGAAGAGAAGAAATGTTATTAAGATACGCAACCGGGATAACAATACACAAAGAAACCACACCCAACAAAACTCATCATATAAAAATGCAATAGACCCTTTTGTCTCAAATTGGTCCCCTGTGTACCAGAAGGAAAGAAGATACACGAATTTATTATAAAATTAAAGATCGAAATAACTCAGACAGAACAAACAAAATAGCCTGATCCTTAACCATGGACTTTCAACACCTCCTCCTCCTCCTCCTCTCTCTCTCTCTCTCTCTCTCTCTCTCTCTCTCTCTCTCTCTCTCTCCTCCCCGTATCAACCTACAAGCACTTACATTTGGCTCTAAACGGGAACAAGTATTTGAACTAAGGACGAAAAAAATCTTGTCCGTAATAAATACATTGTACAAGGATTACACCACAATATACACTGATGGATCCAAACCATCCAAAACCCAATAGAACAGCAGCTTCAATAGTTATTCCAGATAAAGCATCCAGCAAGGAGAACGCCTCCAAGTTGAATGCTTTACGGTCAAAAACTGAAGCCCTAAATTGGATTCAATCAACAAACACTTCAAAAACTATAATTATCACGGACTCCCTTAGTGTAATAAGATCGATAAAATCAATTCAACCAGCCGCGACAACTTTATAAAAGAAACAAACGTCTTACTTAGATCACCAGAGAACAACAATATGACGATAGAATTTATGTGGGTACCATCACACATGAACGTACTTGGAAATGAAAAGCTGATATATCGGAAAAGGAAAATCTCAAAACCCAGATCCTATACCGCTCCAATGCAGCATTAAAGAAATATGTAGCCACATCAGGAAAAAGACAGAAGATAAATGGCAACAAGAATGCAGTAACAATACCCGAGGACGCAAACTTTACCTCATCCAGAAAAAAGTCAACAGGAACACTAAGGCACCTAAAACAACACACAGCCAAGATCAGTAAACCATAAACAGAATCAAAACAGGAAAAACCCTGCTAGCAAGTAGTTGTTGAAAATATCTTCCGAATAATATAATGTGGGGCAGTAATTACCTTCACTGCCCAACACCAGAGAACCTTCATCATGTATTCAATGTATGTCCAAGGTACCAAGAACAACGAAACAACCTTAAGACGAAACAACTGAGATCTGGATCAACAGCCACATATCCAGATTTTCTGCCCCATTAACCTTTCTGCCCCATAAATCCATTCCCATATTAACCCTATGGAGAAATTTAACATAGGATTCCCCGTTATGCTCTCAAGCGTCCCTCGCATGTTAAATTCCCGTTATGCGTCCAACGGTCCCCAGCTGCCCTATATCGTTCCATGCAACTGCTATTGTTGCACACCTGGCAAATGTACGCCTTTAAGTTTGGTTTAATCAGCATGATGCCATTTTTGAACTCCCCGTACCCAGCAGCATGTGAAAAATTGTGGTAAATGCTAGCTAAATGTGTCTCTATGACAGGGTTGACTATGGTAAATGCTAGCTAAGATGTCTTTATGACCGGGTTGACTATGGTAAATGCTAGCTAAAGATGTCTCTATGATGTGGTTGACTATGGTAAATGCTAGCTAAGTGTCTCCATGATGGTGTTGACTGTGGTAAATGCTTGCTAAAAGTGCATTTATGATGGGGTTGACTGGCAAATACTGGCTAACAGTGTCTCCATGATGAGGTTGACTGTGGTAAATGCTAGCTAAAAGTGTCTCCATGATGGGGTTGACTGTGGTATATGTAGTGCCGGATTACCAAATAGGCAGAGTGGGCACTGGCCTATGGACCCCACGCCTTTTTCGACTGCCTAGGGGCCTCCACAGGGTTTAATCCGGCACTGGCGAGGGGAGCCCCGAGATTTCGGCTATCTAGGGGCCTCCACAGGGTTTAATCCGGCACTGGGTATACGCTAGCTAAAAGTGTCTCCATGATGGGATTGACTGGTAAATGCTAGCTAAAAGTGTCTCCATGATGAGGTTGACTGTGGTATATGCAGTGCCGGATTACCAAATAGGCAGAGTAGGCACCGGCCTATGGGCCCCACGCCTTTTTCGACTGCCTAGGGCGTTCCACAGGGTTTAATCCGGCACTGGCGAGGGGAGCCCCGAGATTTCGACTGCCTAGGGGCCTCCACAGGGGTTAATCCGGCACTGGGTATATGCTAGCTAAAAGTATCTCCATGATGGGGTTGACTGTGGTAAATGCTAACTAAAAGCCTTACTGATGGAGTTAACGGTTTTGCTGTTGCTCCTCAATAAGTCACCCGGTGATCGCTTAGATTCGTGTGATATTGGTGTCGGATGAGGTTTGACGTGTTCGACTATTGCACTAGGGGTGTCCATCAAGCAATTAAAAGTAGGAGCCGTTTGGGGGGTGGTAAAGTTTTTCTTGATATATTTTTTCTCTTCAGTCTTTCCTTTTTTCTTTTTTTTTTTTCCATCTGCAAAAGAAGGTGTCGACACAATTTTTAAGCCATGTTTTCATTTCTTCTCGTGATCAAAATATTCCAGAGGCATTTACAACAACAGAACTTGAAACGGTACTACGAAGCATCAAATCAGGCAAAGTAACAGGATATTACAACATCCTATCTGAGTTCCTGAAGCATCTTGGCCTGAAGGCAAAGGAATAGCTTGCCGCTTTTTACACAAGGGTTGTTAGGGAAAAATACATGCCGACTTTGTGGCACCAGGCAAAGATTGTTGTGATCCCAAAGCCCGGCAAAGATCCCAACACTGCGGCGAGTTATCGGCCGATCTCCTTGCTTTCAGTCTGGTTTAAGGTACTCGATCGTCTGATTCTATAAAGAATTGGTCCTGACTTGGAGAATATCATAACTGTTGTGCAGGCTGGCTTCAGGCATGGCCGTAGCACTTGCGATCAAGTCCTTGCCCTGACTACATTTGTTGAAAACGGGTTTCAGAGGAACCTTAAAACTGGAGTTGTTTTTCTGGATCTAACAGCGGCATGTGACACGGTCTGGCATGCAGGGCTGCTGTTGAAAATTTCCAGAGTATTTCCGCGCTGAATAGTTGAGACTACTGAACTGTTCCTTCGCAACAGGCGCTTCAGAGTGCACATCAGAGAGAGAGAGAGAGTTGCAGCTCGTGGAGGCGACAGACTAATAGACCCCCATAAGGGTCTGTTCTTTCGCCAAGTTTGTTCAATGTCTGTATCAATGACTTACCTGTAACACAGTCGCGCAAGTTCATGTATGCTGATGACATTGCACTCGGGACCCAAAGTCGCTCATTTGCTGAGAATGAGGGGGTACTGAACAAGGACCTGGAGGATTTGACGGACTTATTTAAGAAATGGCGCCTACTGTCAAGCGCAACACAGACAGTCTTCAGCGTCTTCCACCTTAACAACGCAAATGCGAAACGTGAGCTTTGCATCCTCCTCAGTAGGCAGCAAATAAAACACGACCCGACACCAACATACCTTGGTGTGACTCTGGACAGATCACTAACATTCTACAACCACCTGAAGAAAACTGCAGCAAAACTTAGCACTTGAAATAACCTACTTCGCAAACTGGCTGGCTCAACCTGGGGCGCTAGTCCTCAGACACTCAAGACATCAGCACTGGCCCTCTGTTATTCGACAGCCGGGTATTGCGCTCCTGTCTGGGTTCGATCATTCCACACTAAGTTAATTGATGTCCAGCTCAACACAACAATGCGCATAATCTCTGGAACACTACATCCTACTCCGTTACCATGGCTGCCGGTCCTTAGCAACATTCCTCCTCCACATCTGCGTCGCGAGGAATCAACTGCAAAAGTGTTGGCTAAAGGCTATGCCAGTGAGAAACTTCCACTGTACATGGACATCACCTCACATCCAGCAGTCCGCTAGACTTCGAGACGCCCAATCTGATTAGGTCCGTTGCCGAAGGATGTGACAGCTATTTCGGCACGGGGTGTCGAGTGGTCTTTAACAGATGTTGTAAACCGCTCCCTCGTAGCTGAGCCATCTGTCTGCCCTCCTGGCTTCAACCTTCTACGTCATCTGTGGACCACACTGAACCACTTTCGGATAGGACAGGGTCGTTGTGCAGTCAACCTTGTCCGATGGGGCAAGGCCACTAACTCTTCCTGTTGCTGTGGAGCTCTTCAGACCATGTCACACATTGTGAACAACTGTCCACTGACATAGTTCCCCGGTGGACTGCAGGCTCTGCATCTTGCTGATGATGATGTTTTTAAATGGCTGAGCACGCACTGCACACGAAAATAATAATAATTTCTTCTCGTCTGGGTGTATGGGAAGGTGTCAACAAGTAAGCTGCAATCTAACATGGAATTGGAACAGACGGAGTTTGAAACCCCTATCATATGGTGTGTCATTTTCTTCTTCCTTTGCTGCTGATTTGTCTGTTTTAATGACTTCGCTTTTCATGATCGTCTTGAAATCTCTCCGAGTAGGTTTAGCTGTTCCTTCCAAAGCTTTCTGGTGCAAGAGTATAAGACGTTTGTCTTGTCTGCGTTTGTCTTGGTCACTGAGGGAGGTGGTGATTGGCGAAATCTTTCAGAATCGGTTTAGCTGTTTCGTCTAAAACTTTCTGGTGAAATTGTTGAAGACGTTGCAAGATTTGGCCGTACCGTTGCGATGTTTCTGTTTCTGGCAAATCAGTTCCTTCAGTCAACGATTGTAATTCTTGTTGTAACTGTGACATCTCGGTGAAATCAGGGTAGAGAGGTAAATGAGGTATTCGTTGTTCGTACCAACGATGGAGTTGCATCCATCGTTTATATGGAACTAAAGTGAATTTCCGTCCTTTCATAAGATCCAAAGGAAAAAGTTTGATGTCTTTCCAAAAAGGTTGTCCCTTTATCTTTCTTTTCTTTCTCCTTATCTCAAGACTCCTTATAAAAGTGGTTAAGCAGTCGATTCTAACAAAAGAGAAGCCACTTTTAAAAATGGTCCTTTCAGCATGGGAAGAAATCCTCTTCGTTGAACCAGCTTTTCTTTCCGTTGATTGATTGGTATTTTCTGTTTCACTCTTTGACCAAGAACGTTCCGATAGTTTCCCTATCGTTGTTTCTGTATCTGGTTGTTTCTGCTTCCTTTCAACGCATTCAGATAACATTAACACACTGTATCGATGATTTATATGCATGTGTTTTGAAATGATTTGTTTTATCATCGGAGGACTTGATGTAATCAGTACCGACAAAACATCAGCGTTAGCTAAACGAGGAGGGAGTCCCTATCTTCGATGAAGGTTGTGTCTTGGAACGACCAGGAGGAGGGTCGTGGAGGTGGTGTGTACTTCTTTTCAGTGTCTAAAAATCCTCAGTGGGGAAAGTCACGGGGTATATAGAAGGAGGTTTAGGGATCGGGAACCTGCAACAATGATATTGCTACACGGTTGAGATGTAATTTTTTTTTTAAAGGAATTTGTAGAAAGTATGATTTTTGGAATTGTAATTTAAATTAATATAATTTTAATAAAGAAAATGATTGTTAGAATATTTGTATTATCTGATTCTACTATGGTGCCTTTAACAAAGCCTATCAGTATTAGAGCTAAATATTGCAAAACAAGTAGATGCTATTATTCACTGTATATTTTGGCTCATACGCCAGCTTCATTGTAAGACAACAGATGTATCTAATATAACTATCTTCAGTAGAAGCTATGATGTACGCATTCTCAGACATTGACGTGGAGAAGAGCTAATCAGGGTCTTAAGTTGTACATGGAGCGGTTTCTGACCGAGCAAGGTTTCATTGGGGCTGAGGGTCAGGGGTGATGCAAGGTTAAAGTGAAGCTGGACATTGTAAGGTTATGCCCTATTATGGTAAAGCCGATGTCTCCTAGAACAGTGATCACTATATGTACCCCATGCTCTCACGTTTCGTCAAGAATTGCTGCCGCAGACTTAGACCCTTGACTTCCTCTTTTCCAAGTAAGAGGAATGTAATTCGATGTAGTTAGAGATTTTTCTGTGCATCGAGAATTAACACATTTACAGATTATTTCATCTGCCTCTGGAAAGCTTGCAACATATTATTATTATTATTATTATTATTATTATTATTATTATTATTATTATACAATATGAATTTTTAAATATAGTGTGTCTGGGATTGTTTAAATTTATTTAGAATTTATTTCAAAGTTTTTTTTTGTAGGAATGGTTTACTACCAACTTCAAGCTACAAAATAATTTATTTATAATAAAATACCTTCGAAATTACAGGAATGTGTGTATTCCACGTCTAGCATGTATGCTTGGTTCTTCCTCTTGACCCTTCTATTCTGAACTCTCTATTTGCGGACTTCACTCTTGGACTGCCTTCGTCGGGTTTCTCGGGGAGGATATAGAAAGCTGTTCCCTTAATGCTGTTTCTTTTCCACACAAACCGTGCGTCCTAGCACTATAGCCTGTCTTTTCCTTTCAAGACAGCTATCAGGCCTCTTTACTTTGTTGACGAGGGAAACTCTATTCTCAGGTTTCCATCGGAGTCTCAAATTCGACTTCTCGCAAGCAAAATTGGACTAAAGAATTCTGAGCCAAGTCGCTACCTTAAATTCAGATTACTTCCAAAGTGTACACCTTAATTTTAACTGACCAACCGAAAGCAACTGTTCCTAAATTTTCCCCAGAATAAACATGTCTTTCATCAGATTTTGACAGCCTAGGATATGACGCAATAAGCTTTACTCTGAAGATCAATTATTTGACATGCGGTCCTTTACGAACAGATACGGTTGTAGTTCTAATGTACTCTTTGCCAAAATACCGTTACGATGACTGGGTCAATTCCATTGAAGCTTAAACGTAGGCCCTTTTATGTTTCACAGATGAAACAAGGGAAATATCAAAGTGAACTTTCTCAAAGACATTTCTCTGGCTTGACTATGATAAAATTTTAATGCACAATTTATTCAACTTTAGGATCCAGTACTTCTTCAAAATTCGACACATTACAAGGAAATACTATTCTAGTTTAGAATAAGATTTAATAAAATGCATTGACTGAAAATAACTTTGGTATGAATTTGTAATATTTTACTCTTGAGCATTTTTGCACTATTGGCAATTTATTTGGCTTTTAATTCTAAAATACGGAAATTACAGAATTGTGTGAAGTTGGTTAGCTCTAATTAAGTAAAACATTTTTATTACATATCTTAAATGATTTGTGTGTGATTTGTCTTCTTTATCTATTGTAGTTTTGTTTAATTTTAATAAAGAATTGCTGCCGCAGACTTAGACCCTTGACTTTATGTTTTCCAGTTCGATCCCAGTACTTCTTCGCACATATTAGCGATGTGACACCTATATCGCTAGAGTAACACCGCCGCCTAAAGAAGGTCAGAATGACATTCCTTCTATAAATTGGGAAATGATGAAAGAACATTATGTTCAGTAAACGGACCATAATAATGGGTTAACAAAAACCTATTAACACCACCTTCCCTCATCCTTTACATGAAGCTACTACTGTTACCACTACTACTACTGCTACTTATTATTATTATTATTATTAGTAGTAGTAGTAGTAGTAGTAGTAGTAGTAGTAACTGTTTTTATTAACTACTACTACTACTACTACTGATTATTATTATTATTGCTATTATTGTTGTTGTTGTTGTTGTGGCTGTCATTAATGAAGAAGAAGTAGAACAAATGCAAGGATAAAATATATGGTAAAGGATTTTTCTGCTATTGTAAAAATTTAGGCGTGTGTGTGTGTGTGTGTGTGTGTGTGTGTGCGTTGTCCGCTTTAAAGTCTTGTAGGCCTGTTGTAAATGCAAACGTTGATTCAACAAACCGGAAGAAAAGAATAATTCGTCACCACGTGCATGGTTAGTGAATGAAATATTTATGTTGTTTAGCCAGTTTAAATGTTTTGACCATAACAGCGCATGCCCTTCTGTCTTTGTAAGTTATGATCATTGTACAAGCATAAGACTTGTCTCACTCATAGGCGATCATTTTCTGCCAAGTATAGTGTATGCACCTATTTTCGAAGTACACCCATTTTCGAAATATTGTTGCTTTGGGTTGTGGATAACATCCGGTACGCGCGGTGTAGCGTCAACCAGAGTTATCATCGTGAAAGAGAAATAAAAATGATATCAATGAAATATGAAAGAATTACCTAGCCTGGAACGCTGTATTATCGCGGTACTTGATAATGTTGTGACCGGTACATATTAAAATACCGGTAGTCCGAGTTTCCTCTGACCCTTGCCACCTCATTTTTGATATTTGGACATTTATGTTGAGGTACAAATGTCCAAATATCAAAAATGAGGTGGAAAGGGTCAGAGGAAACTCAGACTAATATTAAAACCGTTCTGCAATTGCTGCATGGTTACAATTTGTAAAGTTTCTATGACTTTTCCTCTATATTATGGCGGTATTTGCCTAACTTAGGTCAGTGTAACCCTTAGGGATGCAGAACTGGGAGTCCAAAATCTCCTTGGTGTCAAAACTGAGGATCAGACTGAGCAGAAAACAAACTTTGGTATCAAAACTTGGGCGGTAAAATAAAAAATGAGGGGAGGGGGGCTCCGCAGAAGCACCAATGAGGATACTGTAGGTATGGTAGCATGCATGTATTTCAATAAACATAAATTGCAGCTTACCCATAAGAAAGAATGTCCACCCGTGCACTGGCTGGATATCAATATGTCCACAAAAACGAAAGGACCCAATGATTAAATTGAACACAAATATAATTAAAGTTGAAATCCGTGAATAACAACATTAAAAATTAAAAACAAATAAAACTTTACAAGAATTGTAAATGTAATGTGGGCAAAGAAATATAAATATATTAAAGAACTTAATATTATTATTGTTATAGTTATTATTATTATTATTATTGAAATATTACAATTTTAATAAAGTTTAACAGTTATTGTTTTTCTGTTTATGTACAATAAGTATGATCATAAGCAACATTTTTTCAATTTTGGTCTATATTGGCAACCATGGAATGAAATTCCAAGCTTAACATTGTACAGATATGTACGTCGTGGTCAGTATATGATCTATAATCGGCAAATAGCAGACGATACTCTATGTTTCGTAATCAAAGCCAATGCAGATGTAGCATGGAGTTTTGTATATGTTGATCAGTGGAATTGTATGCACTTTACAAAAAGTGATATTCATTGTTTTTCAGTGAAGAATTACCAAAAATGACTGTTGATGTGTTGGAGGAAACTGCTATGATAGTTTTGCATCCTTACTAGCTACAACTTTATTTCTATAAACGACCACAAGATAGCACGTGTTCAAAATTTTCATCCCATTTGCCACAATAATATTGAACTTGTGATAATATAGCATTGGAGTATATGTCCTGGATGATATTCTGGACTCCTTTGTTTTGACACATTTAATCACTTTCATGTGTGTGTGATTTAGATTTTTAACTTTAAAAATTTTTCTTCATCAAAATTTTTCTTTATCGCTATGTCTGCATTGTGGCAGTTTATAGTGATGTCATAATTTTGATTTATGAACAGATTTTGTCACAAAAAGCTAAAAGAATCAAATTGGGATTCTGAATGGTATTATAATAAAATTGTTTGTTTATAATAAAAATAAATAATTGAATACTTAATTGGCATTGTGAATATGCTAAACCTCAGTCCTTGAATGTACTGTTTTTGGAATTTAAAAACTGCTTTGCATCCTTCTCAAGAAGTGCAGTTAATCAGAGAAAGTAGATGTAATGTTACAGGAGAAGGTTTTATTTCATTTATTAAAATTCTTTCCATTATCAAACAGATTAACAATGGGTAAAAATAAGTTAAATATCAAGATTCTCTTTAAAGATAAATGAAAATTTAAAAGTAAACTTGCTTATTTATCAGTCAGAAAATCCTAATACCTTTTAATAAAATAAGCAAAAATATTGAGGATTCTAATTTAATTATGAAATTATCATAAAAATGTTTTTCATGTAAATTTCCCCAAATTATAATAGCAAAGAACAACCTCTGAACATTAGCAATGACAAAATCTACATCAAACTTTATGACACGGTACAATTCTAAACAGTGTTGCTGATGCAGTATCAGCTGAGTCATATCAGGCTAACACAAGTTGAATAGCAGACTGGATGTCTATTATGGCAGGAAGTATTTTCACGAGGACTTACTAATTGGAAAAAAGAGAATTTGTGAAGATGAATGTTTTCAAGGTGTGCATTTTTCTTTGAATTAATAACTAGTAATGATAGGATTATCGACAATTGATATCTGTCTGTGTGACTTGATGTTGGTCAGAGTAAACAAATGTTGTGGCTGTGATGTCATTGAGAGATGCATTCTCGAGAGAACTGGAAGTTTATGCCACTGCGTTAAATATCGTATGAGACAGTATTTACAAAGTAGTCGTTATTTTCCGAAGTTACATCTTGTTTAATTGTCAGAAATAATTAATCAGTGAATTTAAATAATCAGTATATATCTTTTCTTCACTTCCCATATCATTTCACTGCTACATTAAAGGCAAAGTCCATCTGTGATGTTTGTTAGATAATGGGTGGTCTCAAGACATCTTTCACTGTATCAGCTCACCTGATCACAAGGCCAGGTGAGCTTATGGTAAGGCTTTGCATTATCATGCATCCTGTGCTGTGACTGTCGTCCATCCTGCATCTTTCCGCAAATGCTTGTTGCCACTGTGGAGTCAGTGTTTCTGATCTGTATGCTTTCAAACATGGTATATGGGCAGGAGTCAAACTAGACTTTAATTTTAAGGAGAAATGACTTTTCCTTTCGGACAGAGTAGTGAGAGGTGAAAGCAGAACAGGGATAAGTGGCAGGAAAGCAAAAAATACCGTTTTGATATTGCAAAATCACGCTCTTGGGAGCTGCATTAGATCACAAGACTTTGTATGTCAGGGTGTGTATTTGTCTACGTTCACAGTGTTGAAGTGTATAGTGTTACCCATTACATTCAATTCTAGAATTTATTTCCATTTTGTGGTTCTTTTTCATAGTCAGAAATGTAGTATGCTGGTAGTGAACCAACTTTACAAGCTTTTGTTCATCGTTTCATTTTAATTTTCTTGTTATGCTTTGTAGTTTTTACAGATATATTTGCAGTTTCATGTGTGTGTGCAAGTTAATTTTTTACACTGATTTTCCTTGCTCTATGTAATGTTTCCACAAGGATTTAAAAGGGTCTTGGTAATTACAAAGAGCACTTTAAACTCGTATCTCATGATCAGTAGGGTATCTTGTTTTATCATGTATTGTTATTATTGTTATTATTATTATTATTATTATTATTATTATTAAAGTAGGAAATATGCAAATTATGTGGTCTCTGTGGGATGGGTCAGCATCAGTTTGCAAGAAAAAGTGTAGCAGATACAATTAAAATGAATTCATTTTTCAATGGGCCGCCTAAGTGACGAATTAAGATAGAACAAAATGTTCCAAAAGAAATATTGACATACTTGGACAACCAAATTTTCTTGGTGGCCCTCTAAATTTAAAAATGTAAAGTAATTTTTTGTAATATATGTAAAGTTCATATATATATAATTGTGAGAAATATCCTATAATTTTGTAGTAAATTGAAAAATATGAAATATAATAATTATTTTATACATTTGTTATCACTTCAACTTTCTGAGACCTTTGGAGAAAAAAACAGACAAATGCAAAGTATAGTTCTGTAGAATAGTATAATATGGGTAGAAGTAGTTACAAGAGTTATATAGAACAACATAAACTACTTTGTAGCAGAGATTACTTTGTAACAGGGATGATTCTGTGGCACAAGTGGTAGAAATAAGGACATTTTAATATTTTTACATGACTATCTGAGCTGACCTGGTTCAAATCCCATTGTCATTTTGCACTGCCATTCTTCCTTACTTCTTGAGTTATATGTTTAGGAAGATTGTAATTTTAAAAGAATAGAAGATGATAGGATTAACATGTTTCTCTTTGGTTTTTATAATCAAACTATATTCATGCAGTGAAAGTTTTTTTGGATGTTCATGAAATTCTGAAAATAATCAAAAGGTTTAAATGTAAACTTAAAAAGAATCCGAAAGACTTAATTTCAAAATATATTTTACTGCATCAGAAATATCCATGACCACAAATTCAAATAAAATGAAAAAAAATATTAACTGCACAGTAAATGATTTTTAAAAAAATTAAAATTGTACATAATTATTTGTTCAGACCTTTAGTGTATTGAGTGGGAATTGTGTTTACTATTTTAAAAGGAATTGGAATGTATTATATATTTGCAGAACACTTAGGTAGTGTTCCTTGCACCCATATCGCATTATCCATCGCCAGTATCTGATGATGATGTTGTCCTATATAATATGATAGGCCTAGAAGAAAGAGCATATGATTTCTTCATAATGTCGATAATTTGAACCCCAAGGATGAAGAATCCAACAGTGAGGAGGAAGCCATTGATGTTGAATCTTACAACATAGCCATTTCAAAAAATAAAATAAAGTGGAGGTTAGTTTAAAGACAGTAGGCAATTAGGCAATTTTATCAAGAGTTGCTGAGAAAATTGTATTGCTTGTCAGAACCAAAATGACATTCTTCAACTCAAGAGAAATGCTAAATCATGATAGAAAGAAGCAGTATTCTATTGCAGAACTGACATGGCATAGAGAGGATGGAGGTAATATATTGCCCAGTTTTCAAGCCCATGTGAGGCATACAGTACTGTGTTTATCAATGTTTATGTCATCTTTTTTGAAGAAAGCCTCGGATCATTTTGGAGATCCCAATCAATATTATGAAGATTGCAAAACAAGTGTTTGATAAGTATCCAAACCCGATGCAGAATGTGGACTGAGGAGACATCAAGGGTGTTTCTTTAAGACTGAGCAGGGTTTTGTCAGGCCCTGCTATTAGGACATAACATGACCATGACCCTCAGAGCCTTTGTCAGGCCCTGCTATTAGGACATAACACGACCATGACTCTCAGAGCCTTTGTCAGGCCCTGCTATTAGGACATAACATGACCATGACCCTCAGAGCCTTTGTCAGGCCCTGCTATTAGGACATAACATGACCATGACTCTCAGAGGAGGTTCATAGAATCCCTTCAGTGTTTTAATATTGAAATATTTTGGCATCAATATATATTTATTGTCATTATGTTAATTTGAAAACAAAATCAAACTTTGCAGAAGAATATGTGACAATTCCAATATCATATCCATTCCCTGACTTTATGCATTTAAAAGATATAAAGTGCCAATAATAAAAGCTGCATCATAAATATTGAACCCATTTAACTATAATATTTCACTATTAAGTAAATAAACATCATTTCAAGCATGAAATAAGTTTTAATGAGAAATTGCAACTGCTCTATTTATGTAGCCCATTTAGCTATTGTTGTATTATTGAAATGGACTATACAATCTACATCATGTGTACATCTTTCTTATACTTATATACGCATTCGCTGTTAGGGACTCGCTTTGTGGATTGCTTATATGAGTCACTTTTAGAAATAAAGTCTTGGAAGCAACATACTTGTGTTTGCTCCAATGTATATATCTCACTTGAGATAGTTTATGACAAGAAACACAACATGGTGTCAGAAGTGGGATTGGTGCATTAAGTTGGATTAATGCATTAACTTGGAGCTGCGTGTAAAGTAGAAGTGTGTGCATTAGTTAAGATTTGAAAAAATCTGCCATGGATTTAAGCAGTATTCTGCCACCAGTCATGGACTGGGAGGCTACGAACTTGCCCGAACAGTGGAAAATGTTTAAACTACATATCACTTTGATTTTTAATGGACTGCTTAAAGAAAAAAAAAAAGCCGAAAAGGTGTCATACCTTTTGTTGTGGGTTGGGGGAAAAAGGGAGAGACGTCTATCAAACGTGGACTGGTATTTCAAATGAAGACGCTAATAAGCGCCAAACATTCTGTGACCGTTTCAAGACACACATGCAACCAAAGTTAAACCCCATATTTGCGCAGTATCGTTTCAGTACGGAAGTGCAAGGGGCGGAATCAATTGATTCCTATGTCACACAGCTAAGACTGAAAGCCAGAGACTGCAGCTTTCATGATGCCGATGATATGATAAGGGATAGAATTGTATTTGGGATGAACAGTCAGAGATTCCGAGAGAAACTGATTAATGAAGGAAACAAGTTGACATTTGACAAAGCTATCCAGATCGTTCAGAACTTGGAATATTGTCAGCAGCAATTGAAATCAATGTCGATTTCAAATGGCACACCAAACAAGGATGTAGACGCTGTCTATAAAAGTAAAAACAGAGTGCAGACATGTGGTGGAAACAAACCCAGGGGATATCACTGGCAACAATCCCTGAAGTCAATGCAGACACATCAGACCCAACATCTCAATGGTGCAAGGCCCAAGCAGTTCACAACACACAAACCATGTGGGAATTGTGGAAACAGGAATCACCAGTCGAACAACTCGCAGTGTCCAGCTAGAGGCGTGACTTGCAGAGAATGTGGCAAACTTAATCATTTTGCAAAAATGTGCAGATCCAAAACTGTGCATAACATATCGAACAGTGACCAGGGATTTGGTTATAATGGGAGTGGTAACAGTGTATGGAATACACATAATGACAAGGAATTTTACATAGATACAGTAAGGCATTCATCTCTCTCATCTCCAGACTGTGCATTTCTTCAGTTACTTATTGGCCCTTCCCAAACCCCATACAAATTTAAAATAGACACCGGGTTACAAGTAAACATTCTTCCACTAGCGTTGTACAAAACACTCAATATTAAACTAATAAAGTCCCCTTCCTACCCCCCAGCAGTAAGCTTGTATCATACATAGGGGATTTGATTTCAGTAGTGGGCAAGATAATGCTTTCCTGCTCACACAATGGCAAAACTGTAAAAACATACTTTTACGTTGTAGATAGTCAGGCAGCAGCTCTCATTAGCCTTCAAACTTCACTTGACTTATAGTTAGTCCAGCTGACTTACGCTATTGATAATGAGTCTGGCTTAGATAAATCAGCTGTTACAAGTACGCAGTGACCTTTTTCAGGGAATAGGTCTGTTTCCTGGTGAGTGCAAGCTGCATCGTAAACCTGATGCAGTACCAGTAGTAAACCCCTCACGAAGGGTACCAGAAGCAATAAAGTCAAAGCTTAAAGAAGAACTTACAAGAAATGGAAGAGTGCAAAATTATTGAAAGGGTTACAGAAACCACTAATTGGGTCAACTCCCTTGTAATAACAGAAACCGAAATCAGGTAAATTGCGTATTTGCCTAGACCCAAAGGCATTAAACAATTCAATCCTTAGGCCCCACTATCCTATGCTGACAGTCGATGATGTCACAACTAAACTAACCGATGCCAAGTATTTCAGCACGTTAGACTGTACACTTAGCTACTGGAGTGTGAAACTTGAAGACGAATCTTCATACCTAACTACATTCAGTACGCCATTCGGATGGTACTGATATCTTAGGTTACCTTTTGGGATAAAAAGTTCACAAGACATATTTCAAATGAAAATGGATGAAAATTTTGAGGGCTTACCAAATGTCACGTGTATAGTTGAAGACATATTGGTGTGGGGACGCTCTAGCAAGGAACATGACGACATGTTGACACATATACTCGAACATGCACACGCAAAGGGTGTGCGTTTCAACCCAGACAAATGCCTAATAGGTGCAACAGAAGTATCTTTCTTTGGCCATACAATAAGCTCATCAGGTTTACAACTCGATCAAAACAAGGTTGAGGCTCAGAACAAGGTTGATGCTATTCTTAAACTTGATGCTCCCAAAAACAGGTCCAAATTAGAAAACCTATTAGGAATGGTTAACTATCTTTCTAAATTCATGCCAAATTTAGCAGAGGTTACAGGCTCTTTATGCACCCTCTTGAAGAAAGATGTGGACTTTTTCTGGGACGAACCTCAGAAGAAGGCATTTCAAGAGGTCAAGGATATAATCACGCGACACCCTGTGCTGGTTTACTTTGACTTGACCAAGCCATTAACACTCGAAGTAGACGCTTCCAAATATGGGATTGGGGCATGCCTTATGCAAGACGGTCACCCCATAGCATTCGCGTCCAAAAACCTAACACAAACCGAAATAGGGTATGTTCAGATAGAAAAAGAAATGCTGGCTATACTATTTGGCTGTAAACGTTTTCATCAATTGGTTTTTGCTAGACTAGTTAGGGTGCACTCAGATCACAAGCCAATTGAATTGATCATGAGGAAGCCCCTTTCAGCAGCCTCTCCACGTCTTCAATGCATGATGTTGCAGCTTCAGCAGTACGATATTGAAGTGCATCATGTACGAGGGAAAGGTTTGCCCGTTAGTGATTATTTATCAAGACAATCACTTCCATACACATACCCAAGATTGATCGAAGGACTCGACCTTCACGTACATACGATCAAACAAGTTGTTTGTAACAGATCGACGGTTAGAATGTCTGAAGAGCATTGTCAAAGTTGACCTGCAAATGCAAACTTTGATAAAGACTATAACTCAGGAAACTGAAGTACACATGTCACGAAACAGTATTTGTGATGTCTGTCAGCGACAATGGACCGCAATTTTCATCCCAAGAATTCGCAAACTTTGCGAAAGAATGGGGTTTCGAATACAGGACGTCAAGTCCATTACGTGCAATGTCTAATGGTTTGGCAGAAAAGACAGTCTCAGTTGCCAAGAAATTGCTCTTTAAAGCAAGGGACAGTAAGCAGGACCCTTATTTAGCCTTGTTAGAATATAGAAATATGCCCTTGGATTGCGGCTATACATCAGCTCAAATGTTACTTGGTAGAAGAACAAAGTCCATAATGCCCATTATAAATAAACTTCTAAACCACAGACCGTTGACCCAACTATTGTTCAAAAGAAAATGCAGCAGTCAAAATCAAAGCAAAAACAGAATTTTGACAAATCAGCAAAATTACATAAGCCCCTTTCCGTAAATGATTCTGTGAGAGTTGAATTTGGCAAAGTATGGAAATCAGCCAAGGTTATAAGAGTTCACAATGGCAGGTTATATTCTGTACAAACTAGGGATGGTGGTGTTTACTGCTGAAATCGAAGGTTGTCAGATGTGACCCCATTTACTGTTCGCATATTAGCTGACCCTGAGCAGCAATGTGAAAATACTCCATTTCAAACAGTTTTCTCCAGAGAACCCCATTTCAGTAACACTATCCCAGAATCAGGAGCTAAGTCTTTGAGGTCAGACGCCCCAAATATAACACGGTCTGGAAGAGAAGTGAAACCTAACAAACTCTGTGTAAATGATAAATGGATTAAGTAACATTGATGGTTATAGATAGAGAACTGAACTGAAACTTGAGTGTAATTGACATGCCAGGAGTGCCGTTTATGTGGAACGGTGGAGACTGTTAACAACTGATGAGTACATTATAAGCAGGATGATTGTTTAGGGTATAGTAAAAAAGAAACGTTGATGGTTATCCAAGATGCGTATAAACTACATTATTAATGCATTAAATATGTTTTGGACATTACTTGTGTATGCATTGTCATTATGTGATATACTGTTTCATGTCAGATCTGTATCATTGAAAATAACTATTTCTACAGAATTATTTAGATTTTGTTGCCTTGTTTTATATGTTACCTTCAGAATAAAACAAAACTTTATTTATTTTGTCAAAACAAGGGAAATGTTGTATTATTGAAATGGACTATACAATCTACATCATGTGTACATCTTTCTCCAACTTATATACGCATGTGCTGGTAGGGACCCGCTTTGTGGATTGCTTATATGAGTCACTTTTAGAAATAAAGTCTTGGAAGCATCACACTTGCATCTGTTCCAATATATACTTCTCACTTGAGATAGTTTATGACAAGAAACACAACAGTTATTTTAATTTGTGCAACGGTACCTTAATGTCATGATGTTGTGAAAAAGGTATCGATTATGTCTCAAGTCTCTCAAGGTTGTGGATAAAAAATGACTGCATTGCAAAAATTTATACTATTTTGGTTTCGAAACATCACTCTTAAGAAAATGCAGAAAGGTATTTATTGAAATTTTATGTCATAAAGCTGATTTTCTTGTGTTCCTGCTCATATATATAAATATATATATATATACACACACACACACACACACACACACACAAACTCACATAAAAAAATTAAAAAGTTGAAAACTTAAAGAAGTATCATAGAGCATATAAATTATAATTTGTTGAAAAGTTAAGGCAGATCAGTGTTAGCAAGATACACTTTAGAGTCTGCATTATTTTCATGTATTGCTGCACAGGTTAGCTAAAGCTTTCAGTTTCTGTCTGAACTAATAAATTCATACAACTTTATACATATGAAAATTAAACTGAAATAGCATAAGTTATTGCTTAAAAGTACAAGGTTAATATATATATTCCATAGCATCAAAGATTTAAACCATGCTGACCTTCAAATCTCATAGCAACAAGATCACACTTTCACTGGGATTTTGGAATTTCAATATCATATATATCTATATATCTATATCTATATATATATATATATATATATATATATATATATAATTATGTGCGTGTGTTTGTGCACACTCTGTTTCTCTTATTTGAACTGTGTCCTCTATTTCTCATTATGCATATTTGCAGTTAACATTGGTTCTCAGCATTACTTGATCTTCAGGTAAAATATTCTTTGTGTTGTATGTGTATTATAAATGCATGTTGTAAGCATGAATGTATCATATTCATATGCAGTGTTGTTACGACTCTATGGTCTGAAACTAAGTAACAGTAAAGAGCAGAAACCAACAAGTTTTGTAACATTCCACAAGTAATTTATTTCCCTAGAATACAAAGTGAATATTTAAAAGGAACTTACGGTATTGTGAATTAAATCCCAAATAGTCCAAAAGGTTCTCTTGCCAGTCCTAATGAATAAAGCTCTAATTAAATTCCATTGGTGTTCCAAAAGAGCCTCCACCCAGAATATATAGATGTGCCTGTAGTGGCCTTGACTTAGAGATATGCCAACAGTCTTTTGGTGAATCACTATAATATAATCCAAGATGCCTGAATTCACTTTTATTCCATTTAATGTCTCTGTCCAAGAACATTATTGAGCACTTATAATTCCAGTGAATAATAATTTGAATAAAAATCCAAGTAAAAAACTGAACACAACAATACAAATGATTCTGCTTCAGATGTTATTGCAAGAATTAGTAATTTTTCAAGTAAGCAAGATTATATAAAAGAAAACTAAGACACGAAAGTTGAACCAGTATAAAGGTCAAAAGTTCATTTCTAGAAAATTCTAAGTTGTCAACAATATAAAATCTATTACTAAAATTATAATAAAGAATGTGATAAACATCAGGTGCAACAGGTCCATCTATGTGGGAATACCAATGTCATTGACTCAGGTTAAGATAATGATCCTAATATTTAACCTACACTCATGGAGAAATATAATCTCTGCATTGTTTACAGAATGAATGACCCTAGTCAGGGACACAATGAACTTGATTTTGAACAAGGTCATATACAAGTGTCTTCACATCATAAT
This sequence comes from Megalonaias nervosa, assembly GCA_016617855.1. Lineage (NCBI taxonomy): Eukaryota > Metazoa > Mollusca > Bivalvia > Unionida > Unionidae > Megalonaias > Megalonaias nervosa. Next base: position 29,978 of record JAECUM010015325.1, on the reverse strand, counting down.
GTTCATATACAGCTGTCTTCACATGATTGTGTTCATATACAGGTGTCCTCACATCATAGTGTTTATATATGGGTGTCTTCACATCATAGTGTTCATCTACAGGTGTCATCACATGGTAGTGTTCACATACAGGTGTCTTCATATAGTGTTCATATACAGGTGTCTTCACATCATAGTGTTCATACCTAGTCTTCACATGATCATATTCATTTATAGGTGTCTTCACATGACAGTGTTCACTTACAGGTGTCTTCACATCATAGTGTTCATATATATATATATATATATATATATATATATATATATATATATATATATATATATATATAGAGGTGTCTTCACATGATATTGTTCATATTCATGTGTCTTCACAGTTCATATTCATGTGTCTTCACATGGTAGTGTTCATATACAGGTGTCTTTACATGATGGCATTCATTTACAGGTGTCTTCACATCATAGTGTTCATTTACATAGTGTTCATAAAACCATATATTGTCAGTCCTTTCTAGGGATTGTTGTAATGATGCAAGAAAGTAAGTCGTCATATTAAGACAATCCGTTTCTAAAAATAGATGGCATGCATCACTTCATATATCCATATTTGTACTTGACTGTGTGCTGATTCAATTACTTTAAAGCTTCAGTTTATCCTGAATAGCTAAAGTAATGTTAAACCTGTAATTTTTTTTGTATTTTAAAATAAAAAGTGATGTAAGAAAACAACCTTTGCCTTAAGTTACAGCGCTCTTGATTCCATTGTTTTTATATGTTTCTGACCAACAAATGTTTATTTTTAGGCAAATTCATTTATCACGTAATATTTACACTTTTTATGAATTGTATATTTACCTTACTTTATTTGTCCAATGATTTACAAAAATTGACAGTCAAATGAAGAGGTACTTTGAGACAGGGTATTGTACACCATTATTACCACTTGGCAGGTTCATTTCCAGTTTCAGACAGACTTTATGAAGAAAATAATGCAAGCATGGCAGTTACAAGCTTCAGAATATATATTTAGAAGGTGCGTTCATCAATTCTATTCTTCAGATGCAAATTGTTATTTTCATATAGATGATTTAGTTTCAAAACACAAGTTGGTAAGTTTTCATTATCAAATACAGCAGCATCTTGTGGGGAAAAGACTTAATGGCCAGTCAGCTATTAAAACACATGCCTCTGAATGGTCAAGAGTTGTTTTGTTGGCACAATTGATATGAACATCTGCTGAGGCCACATACAGGCCATTTCACCTAGGCAATATAACACTAACTACATGTACTTGGCTGCATTGATGGAGCATCTCAGAATTAAGCCATGAGCTACTGTCAGTGTACTCAGTAGATTTTAAAAAAAAATGACATGCCAAAGTAATGTTTGCTTTCCTATTAGATGAAGGCAAAGTTTGCATTCGTTTGGTGACTTAGTTGTCCACTTCAACTGGTAACATGACCCCAGTATGGGTTTATATTTTCAAAGTTTCTGACAAGTTTGACAGTGGTCATGATACATATTAATGAGTTGATATTGCACATCATTGGCTGTTTTAATAAAACTTGGAATATAGACATCACTCTAAACTGCCACACTGCAAATATGGTAGCAGTATGACTAAATATTATTAAAACTACATTAAAAATCCAAAACACACACACACAGTACAGGTGTATGTTCCTTTTCTGTTGTGAAGTTTGCAGTATATTTTTTTTACATCACTTTCCAAATTTTATAGCCTTTCCAAACATGATCCATTCATACATGTCTAAATCCAGTCATTATTTAACAGGTATATTGTCTACTGTGAAAGTATAATCTATTGTGGAAAGTTTAAATTAAAAATATTTTTTCCCCAAATCCTTGCCTCTTTCAGAATTTTTTACATTGTTGTTGAATCTTAACACTAATTTAATGGCATGTGGAAGGAAGCATTATTTATAGTATTTGGTTGGCAGATGACCTGGTGTGGTGAGACCCCAGCTTTTTCAGGATATAGTAGAATATGTAATATCCATACCATATAAATTTTGGCCAAATGTTCACATGGATGTGTGCTTATCATATTACATAAGCCAGCATTAGTGAAATGGTCAGCTGTTAAGTAATGTAAACCAGGTGAGCAGTATCAGGCCCATTGGTGGCCTCTTTGTTTGTGACTAATATATAACCAATCTGAAATGTTTGATGATATGTGATGTGTGCTTGCTGATGGTCTATCAGATCCATTTAGGACAGGCTGTATTTAGAAACTCCACATTATTTTGTCACCAAGATTCATAACCTCACATTTAAGAGTTTAAAAAACTTAAGTTGCAATGACTCTTCAAGAAAGATGTTGAAAATGTCAAGACTGCTTAGGAAAATTCCTTTAATAGTGATGTATGGACGGTGTGTTGGCAAAGAAATCGTTGCAGCTAATACATTTATTGAACTTTTACAGCTGCATATGTCAGTTCCCAATGCAGACATTAGTAAAGTTGGAAGAATGATTAACAGTTAACACAAAACACATTATTCAGTTCTTTTATTAGTCTTTTTTAATTTCTTTTGTGCTTACCAGAAATTAAAACCATGACATTTGTTCCCTAGTTACATAAACCCTAAATTTTAAAATTCTGGGGAAAAAGTGGATCCCTCAGTTGAATGTGACACAATTTTATGCACATACTGCTAAAGATTTTCCAATTAATACAGGAAAAATGTGTAGGTGAAACATTGTCACATATAATACGTGTACATTGGATTGTAACCCTGACTTTGAACTTCAAACTAACAATAGCTCTGTAAGAATTGGGAACTAGACTAGTATAGGGACTAAAATCTACATCAGTAGTGAGTACTTGTGGAAGAAGGTGCAAACAGTTGGAACTGATGAATGTTTTGCAATAAAATACATTTGTCAGTGTTGTTGTGTTGTTTTCATTTATTATGATGTCTCATTTAACCATGGACTGTCACATTTAACCATGTGTCTTTTAACCATGTCTCATTTAACAATGTGCCTTTTAACTATGTCTCATTTAATCATGTGCCTTTTAACAATGATTTGTAACCATGTCTCTTTTATAACCATGTCTCATTTAACCATATGCCTTTTAACCAGATCTCATATAACCATATGCCTTTTAACCATGTCTCATTTAACTGTCGTATTTAAAACCAGTCACATTTCATTGAAAATTATAGAGGCAATGGATGTACAAAACTACATCAGATTTGGACATATTCGCATGGACATGAGGCAGGATCTTTTCCATTCTAATTATATTCGCATGGACACGAGGCAGGATCTTTTTCCATTCTAATTATATTCACATGGACACGAGGCAGGATCTTTTTCCATTCTAATTATATTCACATGGACATGAGGCAGGGCCTTTTTCCATTCTAATTATATTCACATGGACTTGGGGCAGGATCTTTTTCCATTCTAATTATATTCACATGGACTTGTGGCAGGGCCTTTTTCCATTCTAATTATATTACATCTTGTGTTATTGCAATCTCTGATACAGTTAAACGTGTCAATGAAAATTACTCGGTGGAGTAAAAAATGTTTTATAGATGATGCATTTGACAATATTAATATGTTTGAAACAGTATTTTAGAGGTCTTTTGAATGATTTATTTCTTTTATTTAACAGATATCTGGATGAATCCGACATGGCAGCAAGAAGACTGCTGTTGAGTTGTGCATGGAAATTCAGCCTTTGTGCCAAATGTAGGACATACAGCATCAGGGATCCAATTTTACCTTTACCTTTTGTTAATGTCCAGCACCAAAACTCCAGTTTATTTAAAATTAAGATGTTACATTCTGTAAGCTTTGATATTGATGATCACCAAAAAATCAGAAACAGTTCAAAAGATGACTCGAGGTCAAAACTGCAAAGACGGTCAAATCATATTCAGCATTTATATAAACTTTACAACCTTCATATGTACCAAGACAAAAAATTACTTGCTAGGATCAATAAAACAGCTGCCCAAATTGAAACGTCATTTGGTGGTTCAGATGATCAGAATATATCAGAATTGAGGAGTCTCTATTTCATTTTATGTGATAGTTTAAATTCACATGCAAGAAAATCATTGAGACAAGACTTACAGAAGTGTTCCTATGAGGATTTACTGGTCCTGTTTAGCTTAGCCAGAGGCCAGGATACACCACTTTTTGACATTGCTTTTTTATTTGGGGAGGAGCTTGTTCGGAGAGCAAAGGCTGCAGAGACTAACCTGCCACATCTCCCTCATTATGAACTGAGCTTTAAGAATGATATCAGTTACTACCTTGTCTTCTTTGGATTCTGTTATGAAAGAAAGTTTGTTTACCTGAAGTTTGTGTCCCTCTTCTTGACAATGATAGACAATTACTTTGAACTTGTGGAAACATTGGGTGACTCTATAGGCAAGGCTTGTGTAATGTACTCTCTCCTTTCTATTATGGCCATTGGAAGTAGTCCACCACTTCTTTGTGAGAAATTAGAACAATACATTTTGAAGAATTTACATCTCTTCTCAATAAACGATCTTGGGTTTGTTTGTATGGGTTTCTTCACTAGCAGAACCAAGGTCACCAGTCATGAGCTAATGGAGAAAATAGCTAAAGCCTTGCTGGATACAGATTTCACTGCTGTAGAGTTGATGACAGTTAGTTATATGTTCAAGACATTCCGTTATACTGGTTACCTCAGCCAGAACTTTTACAATGAGTTTGGGAACAAGTTTGTTAATAGTAGCCTGCCAGAAAAGTGCAAGCTGATGGATTTAATGCATATCATCCAGACTTACACAACTTTGCATATTTACAATGAACCTATGTTCAGGCTATTGGAGCAAGTCTTGCTGCAGTGGCTCAGCAAATCTAAAGTATTTGAATTCAGGAATAAAGATCTATCCAGGGTTATGGAAGCTTTTGGAACATTTCTGTATGAACCCAGAGATCCAGAACTCTATGCGAAGGTAGAACAAGTTGCCCTAAACATGGCCACAACAGATAGACAGCATCATTATCCAGGACATACTGTGGACATTCTGGTCAGTTTGGTGAATCTTGGACATTTTCCACAGCAACTTGTTAAACTGGTTTTTTCCGCCGAGTTTCAAACACTATTTACTGGTAAGAGGTAGAAAGGTATAATGCTTATGTTTTGCCTTTTAAGCCAATTTTTACAGCTGCTGTTAATTCAGTATGATATTTTTAACATCGGCCAAAATGTGAATCTTTTCGTAGTTCTTAATTAATTATCCTTAATTGTAGGAAAGCAGCATGATAAAGATGTAATTGTCAATATTGTACCTGGAGTTTTTCAAAAGTATGTACTAATTTTAAAATAGAATGGACTAAAGAAGAGTGATCAACATGAACACAGTGTTTAGCTCACCTGTCCATATGCCCAAGCAAGTTTATGGTATGACCATTGTGTGTGTCTTCCATTGTTCATCCTTCCATCAACAATTTCTCAGCTATTTAAATCAGACTTGGAATGTGGGTTTAACAGAAGCTAAGACTAATGAGCTTTTTATAACTATGCAGGCTGCATTTATGATCCAATTTTGATTAAAATTGGAATATATTATATCATGAATTGTTTTAAATATTCTATAATTTTTACCATTATCTTTAATTTATACGTGTATGTTTTGCAAAATGCTGACATCCTTAGCTTTAATATTATATCTCTGGAAGGGTTTTCTTAAAGTTTTTGCAGTTCATCCTTCTAAACTTTTAGAACTTGACCATGAATTGGAAGCATATAGTTATTGGGTTGATATGTCATAATGATACTGTGTCATTTTGGGATCAAAGGTCAAGGTAGAGTGACTCTTAGAAGAGAAATAGCTTCTGCACGATATGTTGAGTTCTTTATCATATACTCTGACCAGACTTGGTGGTCGGTATCATTTGAAAATAGGAACAAAGAAGACAGTTGTTAATTTGGGAATCAAAAGGTCTAAAGTCAAGGTCACAGGGACTGAAGGTGGCACTCTACACATTCGTATTTTGCATAGGGTTAGATTTTTAAAGAAAAAGAATTTCTCCAGTTTTCCTCATTGGTTATACTGGCTATTTAAAAAATACCTTGTATATATTAGGTATTATTAAAAGAACTTTTAATTCCCTTTATTTTGGTGTATGATTGATTGGTGTAATATGGGTTATAGAGTATACAGCTTGGCCTTACTTTAGATATGCACCTATCAAAAAACTGCTAGCTCTGCTTGGTCATTTTCACCTCCTGGACTTTGAAGGTAAATTGTGAAAAATGGAGCCAATAACTTTTCTTACATTTTATATATTTGGTAATTCATTCATTGGACTTTCAATATCCGAAGAAATTTCAGCCACAGTACATGAATGTGAGCCAGGCGTTGTACATAAAAAGAAGCGAACACAACACCCTCGGGTCATGGGGTTTATTTAGTGCCAGTGTTACAAGACAAAAGAAAAAAACCAGAAGAAAAAGACCTACAATGAAACAGAACAAATACTTAAATATACAATACTACAAATGAGACAAATATGATACGCAACCCGCGCACCGGTATTTCAGTATATAGCGACACAATAACATAAATGACAACTTACTGGACATGAAGACCCTAAAGATTCAGATACTGCAATTCTCACGAATTGTATTCGCCACCATAAGCATAGACAAAATGAATAAGATGTCGTTTGTCCAGAGATGATACGACAAGCACCTAGAGATTTTTTTAGGTGCCAGGTGCACGATGTTATCATCCACTTCATGCGCCTCTTGCACTGATTGATCACTCACTCACTCACGTGCTTACAGATGACAAACACGCACCTGGGTCACATGAAAGTAACGGAATTATACCAATATTCTCTCCATTGTGCATTTTGCAAATGCAAACAACTTTACCATTACACCAGCCTGTCACTATTAGGTCATAATATCTGTAGAGCATCCCATAAAGATCACATAGGTATTATTATTGTATGATTTAATTTTGATTAGAACACATAGGTATTATTATTGTATGATTTAATTTTGATTAGAACACATAGGTATTATTATTGTATGATTTAATTTTGATTGGTTAGCTGAAACATTTATGTCACAAGCATCAAAACATTCTTTTTGAATAAATCTCATGTTTTTTCAGAACAGAACAATATTCATTAGTAGCAAAGTCCCAAACAAGCCCAGCTGCCCCCCCCCATTATGATGAAAAGTGAGTTATTTTACAAATGCACATTGGATTTTCTCAACATAGCAACCATTCTTATTCTGAAAGGTGGGAACATGAAATTTGCTACAATTATTCTTGAGATACCACTAATAAATTTTTTAGTATGAAAAGGGACTGAACAGGTGAGGTTCAGAGACTGAGGTCAAAGGTAAAAGATTAAAATGTTTGCTTATTCTTTTAACACTAGAATTTGGCAGAAAGTGAATTTGCTTTGTCATCATTTATTAATTAGTTTCATTACAAATGAATGAAAACAAACACTTTTACTGTATGTTTATTTCACTTAATGCAACAGTTTTAAATTTAAGTTGACATCATTCCTGAGTTCTAAGACCTCTGATTTCACGATAATTAAGGTCATTGCATGCCAGTATTGCCACAAGGCATATTGTGTAAGCAAGAGCAAAATATGCATTAGCTTATTTTCATGCATAGAATCAATGTTAATGTACCATTTTGTTGAGAACATCATACAGGATGATATGAAAATAAGAAAAAGTAATTGCACAAATTTTGATATTTGCTTTAAGGTAGCACTCTACAGTTATGCGTTTTGCATAGGGTTAGATTTTTAAAGGAAAAGAATTTCCCAGGTTTTCCTCACTAGTTTGGACTAGCTATTTAAAGAAGACCTTATATATCTTAGGTATTGTTAAAAGAATTTTTTAATCTCTTTGTTTTGGTGAATAATTGATAGGTGTAGTGTGGGTTAGAGAGTATACAGCTTGCCTTTACTTCAGATGTGTACCTATCAAAAAACTACTAGCTCTACTTGGTCATTTTTGCTTCCTGGATTTCAGATGTAAATTGTGAAAAAGGAGTGAATAACTTTTTTTACAATTTATATATTTGGTAATTCAGTCATTGCACTTTCAGAAAATGGTATTGTCATTTTCTCTATTTTAATAACTGCTAAAGACAGTGTTCTTGAGACTAATTGAGGCTGATTTTTCGAGCACACAGGAGCAGTCATTTTGGTTAGCTGTGTGCTTAGATAACTTATAGTTTCCACAAATACAATATCCAAAGAAATTTCAGCCATAGTACACATAGAATTTTCTCACCCATGCGACAGAGGAATCTAGCTGTTTTGCTAGCCTTACTTTTCTTATCTCAGTGAGGTTGTCTTAGACAGGTCATCTCAGTAAAGGTGTCCACGTGCTTGGAACTACTTTTAAAAAAAGAAACCTGTTGTCTTCTGCTATGCCTGATGTAGTTGTTCGAAAATCAAACAACAACAACAACAACAATAACAAATATATAAAAAACAACATAGTAACTCAAGGTCTCTCCATTTTTGAGAACACACCATACAAAACATTTCGAGAGAGACAGACATGCACACGCACACGATGGCGAGCTTTTTGGTATTATGCTATAGTTCATTGCAGACAGCATGGTCAGTTTTATCCCATCTGCAGGCCTGATTCAATACATTTTCAGGTCAGCGTCATTAAATGTAGCTAAAGCTACTTAACTAGTTTAAAATACTTTGTGTGAAACAAATTATATACAGTTAGCTACATTTAATGATGCTGACCTGAAAATTGACTGTGCTACAGATAGGATAAAGTTCTTAATGCTGTTTGAAATGAACTATGATAGAAAACACTGATCTATGCACATAGCTTATAGACCTATACACTTCATAGTCTTCCAACACTCTTAACAACTACAGAAAATTTAGTAACAGCCAGAAATGTGTTATGTCAAACATGCTTTATTTATATTTTGTTAAGCATCTCCATTGCGCCCAAGTTGAATCAAAAATATACCTACAATATTTAATGACAAATGATGCACTTACCAGCCAGCCAGAAGGAATCATTTATCCATCAACACATTAATCGATAAGCAAATTTTACTGTAACACTTGCCATATTTCCAAGATAGAAAAATAAATTTTCAAAAAATCCGTGAACTTGAAAGTTTAGCACATGGTTATCTGCTGGGGTCCGTATTTGGAGGGTCTTTCATATACGGGGGTACTTTTACAATCAATATTAATTACAACACATGTATGTCACAAACAGTTTCACCTCCTTTAAAGAAAAGGAGAATTATATACGACAGTGACATGGCTCTCTAAATTACCAGTGAATAACCCAAGCATGGACACTCATGCTACATGTATACACTACAACAGAACTGTGGGCCCAGTATCGTCTCATTATGTACAATATAATTTTCTAAATTGGAACTGATGAAAATGAAACATTTTCTTGTGATAAATATTAACTTTTTATTGTTAATTTCATATAACATCCATATATTAAATGTGATAATATCTGAAAACTATGCAACGTTTTATGTTATTTTTTTTGGCTCACACATAAAAACTGTACTTCGGATGACACATCATGCCACAGTCCTCATTAACATATTTGTATTAATGCACCAGATGTAAACATTTGTGCATGGACTATACTGCACAAGTAAGGGTGTTCTTTCTTACTTTAAATGATAATATTGGGTGAGAAAAAGAATCTACGTTGGGATTTGGACCAAGACAAGGAAATCCCAGTTGCGGGGTTACATTATATGTCTCCCCACTCGGACAAGCCTCGTGGGGAGACAAATAATGTAACTCCTTGACTGGGATTTTCTTGTCTCAGTCCAAACCCCAACATAGATTCTATATATGCCAACATTCTCTCCATTGTGCATGTTGCAAATGCAAACATTTTCATCTTAAACATTTCACTCTCAGAAGTTCATAATATCTGCAGAGTGTCCCTGAAAAAGTATTGCGATGAAATTACTTACAATTTTCATATGCTTTAACTAAGCTTAGTAGACAGAAAAGATGTCTATTGATTTGGGGGTTACAAGGGTCAAATGTCAAGGTTTTGATTCCAAAAAGGAAAATGGTTTCCTCAAAGTCCTATGCCACAAACCATAGCCAAACTTCGTGGATGGCTTGATTTGAGATATTAAAGGCACTATTGATTTCAGGTTGAATAGGTCAATGTCAAGGTCAGAGACTGAAAGAGAAAAACACTTTTCCACACAATAAATTGGCCTGGCTGGCATATAACGTACCAGTTTAGTTTAGTTCCTATTTTCCTTTGACATAGTTTTTTCTACTTTTTTCAAAATTTAATGTGAATATATGGATAAGATTTCTTGTTTTAAGCTTTTTTTATTCATGTAGTAGTTGTGGAAGATAAATAATTGCTAGGTAGGCTACACTAGACACCAAACATGATAATCTAACACAAGATAGGCTACACTAGACACCAAGCATGATAATCTATCACTAGATAAGCTGCACTAGACACCAAGCATGATAATCTATCACTGCATAGGCTGCAGTAGACACCAAGCATGATAATCTATCACTAAATAGGCTACACTAGACAGCAAGCATGATAATCTAACTCAAGATAGGCTTCACTAGACACCAAGCATGATAATCTAACACTAGATATGCTACACTAGACACCAAGCATGATAATCTAACGCTAGATAGGCTGCACTAGACACCAAGCATGATAATCTAACTCAAGATAGGCTTCACTAGACACCAAGCATGATAATCTAACACTAGATAGGCTGCACTAGACACCAAGCATGATAATCTAACGCTAGATAGGCTGCACTAGACACCAAGCATGATAATCTATCACTAGATATGCTACACTAGACACCAAGCATGATAATCTAACGCTAGATAGGCTGCACTAGACACCAAACATGATAATCTATCACTAGATAGGCTGCACTAGATACCAAGCATGATAATCTATCACTAGATAGGCTGTACTAGACACCAAGCATGATAATCTAACTTTAGATAGGCTATGCTAGGCACCAAGCATGATAATCTAACACCAGATAGGCTACACTAGACACCAAGCATGATAACACTGGTCTACAGTTTTTTAGAAGTCGTCTGCTTCAGAGATAAAATGTGCTATTTATTATGGAGTTTGATGTGCTGAATTCAAGTATGACAATTAAAACAACTGATTGGCTACTGTTTCCAAGATATTTAAGTTTTTACATTTTACATCAATGTATAGTGTGTAGATAATAGAGTTTTAATCATACATTGTAAACCTAGGTCTTTTCGTGTGTTTATGGATGCTTCACATGATAATATTTCACCTGTCCTGTTTAAGTAACACTTTAGAAAACAGCAAAAGGGTTATATAAATAACATTTATTATGAAACAAAAGGCAAAAAACTATTATGTATATATAAGTACATAGTTTAGTCCTTATTCAGTGTCTACTTGGTGCTTCATGGCTTAACTTTTGTGTTCTTTAAATGGAGCATCTCTTGTCACTGTCCAGCTTTAGTCTGCAAGCATTGATGAGCTCCATTTGTCCAAATAGTGTTTCTCCATTGTTGCAGTGTCCTGGTGAAATTGCTTGCCATGCACGTTGCTCACTGCTCAGCAGTTCAGTGGAAAAAGCCTAGATGAGAGTGCAAAAAATGTATCTTAAGTGACATGTTGCAACCAAGGCTATTGTATGCCTTGAGGAGGTTTTCCACCTACTCCATAAAGTTGTCTGCCTTGTTGTTTCTGAGAAAATTTGTTGCCGCTAACTAGAAGGCTTTCCATGCCATCTCTTCCTTACCATGCAGTGTACTTGTCAAATGCGTCATCTCAGAGAAGTTCACAAATCAGAGGACCAACAAAGAAACCTTCCTTTATCTTAGCTTCACTTAATCTTGGAAATTTTTCATGGAGGTATTTGAAAGCTGCTTGTGTTTTGTCCATGGCCTTGACAGAGTTCTTCATCAGACCCAGTGTGATGTGCAATGGGTGGTAACAAAAACTTCCTTGATTCAACAAGTGATGGATGCTGAGCACTTTTCCTCTCAGGCTCCAATGACTGTCAGAGTGGCCAATCTCTCTTATGGAGTGGGAACCTCTCGCACAACTATCCCATTCACAGAGAAAACAGCAGTACTTTGTATATCCAGTCTGCAGACCAAGCACGAGGGCAAGAACCTTCAAATTGCCGCAAAGCTGCCACTGATGTTGGTCATAGTTTATGCAACTAAAAAGTTGTTTCATGTTTTCATAAGTTTCCTTCATATGGACTGCTTGACCAACTAGAATTGATTGCAAAACATTGCCATTATGCAGCAAAACAGATTTAAGACTCGTCTTCGATGAATCAATGAACATTCTCCACTCTTCTGGACCATAGATGATCTTGAAGGCTGACTTCACACCATCAGTGTTATTGCAGGCTATTAGATCACCAAGATCCTTTTGACAGTCACGGAACATGGAAACCCTAACATCAACTGCCAGGAGATTCTGCTGCTGTAGTCTGGAACTCAACAGCTCTGCCTTACTCTTGGATAGTTCCAAATCCCTGACAAGGTCATTCAGTTCATTTTGTGTTATGAGGTGTGGTTCAGAGGAAGAGGATGGGAGAACATATGGGTCATGTGACATTGATGATTCAGGACTAGAATTTTCTTCCTCTTCTTTTTCCTTGTCAGACTTAAGTGAGAATGATTCTGGTGCATCAGGAACCGGCAGTCCTTCTCCATGGGGTACTGGGCGTATAGCTGATGGAATGTTTGGATAATGCACAATCCACTTTTTCTTCATTGACACACCTTTCCCAACTGGAGGCACCATGCAGAAGTAACAATTGCTGATATGATCTGTTGGCTCTCTCCAAATCATTGGCACTGCAAAAGGCATAGATTTCCTTTTCCTGTTCATCCACTGGTGAAGATTTGTTGCACAAGTGTCGCAGCATATGTGTGGAGCCCCCCTCTTGTCCCGATCTAAAATTTTGCAGCCAAAATGAAGGTGATGGGCTTCCTCAACCATAGTGGTATATGGTGCTTTTGTGATGCAAAAGTCACTTCACCACAATCATAGCAGAAGTTATCTGCATTGTTCACACAGGTATGAGACATCTCTGCTCACATTGGCTAAAGAGAAATGTGTCCCTTTGCAAAATCAAACACTGACAAATAAGAGAGCATGACACTCTATTATTTCTAGAGCTGATATAGGGCAATTTGTTCAGCAGAGTGATGTAAGCTTAGTTATGATTGCATCATCCAGGACTTCTAGGAATAACATGATGCAGTTCATATCATGTATGATGCAATACCAGCTTCAGATTGCATCATTCATTGTTTTGCCTAAAAAGCAAGTACTGTCCAAATTTTATCCCTTCCCTTTATAACTTACCTATCCTCTGCCATTCTCAAGTCAAGGGTTGTATATGCTGACCCAGTATCATATCTTTAAAACTAGAGCCAATCAACAATTTTATGCATCATTTTCGTTCTCAGTGACCCAGAATTAGTAAAGTTGGACTACATTCATTTCGGAAGCATTTTGGCCATAGACCAGTGTAATCTAACACTGGATATGCTACACTAGACACCAAGAATGATAATCTAACACTAGATAGGCTGCACTAGATGCCAAGCCTGATAATCTATCACTAAATAGGCTACACTAGACACCAACCATGATAATCTAACACTAGATAGGCTACACTAGACACCAAGAATGATAATCTAACACTAGATAGGCTACACTAGACACCATCCATGATAATCTAACACTAGATAGGCTGCACTTGACACCAAGCATGATAATCTATCACTAGATATGCTACTCTAGACACCAACCATAATAATCTAACACTAGATAGGCTACACTAGACACCAACCATGATAATCTAACACTAGATAGGCTGCACTTGACACCAAGCATGATAATCTAACACTAGATAGGCTGCACTTGACACCAAGCATGATAATCTATCACTAGATATGCTACTCTAGACACCAACCATGATAATCTAACACTAGATAGGCTACACTAGACACCAACCATGATAATCTAACTAGATAGGCTGTACTTGACACCAAGCATGATAATCTATCACTAGATATGCTACTCTAGACACCAACCATGATAATCTAACACTAGATAGGCTGCACTTGACACCAAGCATGATAATCTAACAAGGTGTCCTAATTTTGGGAGATAAATTTGCTTGAGAGATCTGGCAATATTGAAGTAAATGCAGATGTAGATGTTGCTGGACAATGCAGCAGATGCAACAGATGATACAGTATAGATGGTGGGTCTTTCAGTAAGTAGCGTTGCATGATATAGCAAAATGAGAAACAGATACCTATTTTTTTAAAAAAGTTTATCTAAAGTTAGAAAAGGGCGAAATATAGTAATAAAATGTGTCCCTATTTGGTGAGAATGCATAAAAGAAAGTAGATGAAAATATAGTACCATTTTAGTCGTGTCAGATTAAAATTTTGTAAGTTGGTTATCCTGATATTAAAATGAAAATCATGTACAAGTATTTAAGAAGGTAAATATCTTTGACAGCAAATAGAAATGCATGCATTTAATTACTGTACCATTTTCTCCATTCATTAACCCAAGGAACTAACGATTATAAAAACTACAAATGTGTCCAAACAACACTGATTGGCTGGGGTGGCCAGTAAGGTATAAATAAAGAAACCTTGTTCATGGGCAAACTTCTACAGCAGAAAGGGGCCATAACTCAGTCAAATTTGTTGGCTAAACTTGAAATACAGCAGTTTGACATAGGTCTTCTTAATATTATGCATTATACCAAATTTTATGAGGCCTCTTCATTTCATAAAATATCAAGTTACCATCTTATTTATTTCCATGTTGTAACCAGTCTATTTTGTCAGGAAAATGGCAAGAAGCTGCAAAATAACCTCAGTGAATTTGAAGGTGTTACCATATTTACTTGTATACAAGTAAATATTTGTTAAGACAAAATTGAATCATGCAGATATGAGTTGACTTACATACTGAAAATCAGACTTTTAAGGCAAACATGAATAAGACTTATTAAAACATTACTAATTTAACATGAACAACAGGCTTTGTCACAGAATTTACTTCTTGTCAAGTGTATTGACTTTTGTCCCGTGAAACAGAAGCCTTTTAATGTGAATTAAATTAAAATAAATTACAATAAATTAAGGAACTTTGTGATGATGTACTACCAGAGAGAATCTAGGACATTTAATTTGAATGCAGCACACAGGTGTATGCAAGAAATTTTGACTGTATACTTTTAGGATTTTATGGTTTTTACATTCATCTTTTATGTTATATGCCTTTTATAGAATTCTGACTTTATTACCCATTAGCTTTTATCATGTAGTACTGAATGTTTATGTTTATTTTAAAGGTTTTATTTTCCTTAACTGTTTTTGGAAGTCCTTATCACTACAGTACTGAAACATACCTTCTAATCAGACCATATAGCCAATATTGTGCTGACATGCTGTTAAACCAAATAATAATCTACTATACTTACCCCAACTTGTAAACAATTGGCCAACTTTTCAAATGACCTCTGGGTAGAGTTATCTTTTAAAAATGAAGAGGGGAGCTGTACAGTACAGATACAGGCCCTAAATGGGTAATTTAACTAGGGAAACGAAAATGCATGTGGAATGCAGACTTAATGTCCAAAATGTAGAAATGTAGAATTATTGCCAAAAATGGAGAAATGTAGAATTAATGCCAAATATGTAGAAATGCAGAATTATTGCCAAAAATGTAGAAATATAGAATTAATGCAAAAAATGTAGAAATATAGAATTAATACCCAAATTGTAGAAATGCAGAATTAATGCCAGAAATGTAGAATTGATGCCAAAACTTAGAAATGCAGAATTAATGCCAAAAATATAGAAATAATTCCAAAGGAGTATAAATGCAGAATTAATAAAAAACGTAGAAATGTAGAATTAATGCCAAAAATGTAGAAATGCATGAATAATGCCAAAAATGTAGAAATGTAGAATTAATGCAAATGAAGAGAATAATCTGTTTTGAAGCAAATGCAAAACACAGAATGATGAATGATAAATGAAAATGGAATGCAATGCAAAGCACAAAATGATGAATAATAACTAAAATGTAATGCAATTCAGATGCAAAACACAGAATGATGAATGCTAATGAAAATGGAATGCAATGCAAAACACAGAATGATGAATGATGATGAAAATGGAATGCAAAGCAAAACACAGAATGATGAATAATAATGAAAATGGAATGTATTTTAAATGCAGAACACAGGATCATGAATGACAGATGAAAATGGAATGCAGTGAAAATGCATTTCATGAATAGATTTAAAAATCAGTTATTGTCAGCTTGTCTCTGATTATCATCAGGAGCTTGACTAAAGCATACGAGAATGGTATTCAGTATCATTTTTATCATTTAGATAAGTATCGAATGACCCATTTGCCCTTGAATAGCATTCAGTATCATTTTTATCATTTAGGTAAGTATCAAGTGACCCAGTTGCCCTTCAGTAGTATTCATTATCATTTTTTATTGTTTAGATAAATATCGAATGATCCAGTTACCCTTGAATAGCATTCAGTATCATTTTTATTGTTTAGATACGTATCGAATGACACAGTTACCCTTGAATGTAGAGTGAATTTGCTTGCAGATGTTCATTCAACCACTTAATCCAAACAGTACTGAAGTATTCAAAAGACTGTTTTGGCAGGGAAAGAAAAATAAATGACATAAATTACCACTCATCTAAAAATTATCTCCCACTAAGGTTGAGAATGTTTATCACTGTCTTCAGGGTATTCATTATCTGTAATGATCCCGTGCAAATTTAAATCTACATTAATTAATTATCATCTAGTTTCTAGTAATTGACCTATTGCCAGAGCAGAGATAACCGTACCCTACTCATTAGCTTAGAACATCATGTGAGATAACCATACTGTCATGTGCCCCCTACGGTATAATTGCTAACACCAGAGAAAGATAGACAATTAAAAGAATAAATAGCTCTGAGCCCCCAGTCAGCAAGGCCAATGGTCTAGGTGTATAAAATGTTAAAATAATTCGGTGTAAGGTATAAAAATATAATAAACTATTTCACGGTATTCAACAATTACAGGACAATTTTCCAACGCAATTTCTTTCAATCAATACAAAGACCTATTCAAATTGCCAGTTATTACATCACGCAAAATTAAAGGTGAGAGTGTTTCCTTCCCATGTCCCTTCTATGTTACTCCTCTGCAACTTCTGGCTTGTATCCCGATTCGGTACTTCCAGTATCCTTGTTTGCATTCGCCGGCCCTGCGCCTTTACACAACTGCCTATTATCCAGGCCCTGTGCCCTCACACAAATGCCTATTCTCCCGGCCCTGCACCTTCACAGAACTGCCTATTTTCCTGTGCTTCCCATGTCTTCTCCTCTCTCTAATCTTCGGGGGGTGCTCGATCCCACCCAGAAAGCTTCCTCAGAAGCCTGTGTTCCAAATCTCGTCAGAATTTTTTAGAACTCCTTTTTCCCTCTCTTTTTAACAACTGCACAATTTGCTCTCAGAGTACTGTGAAGTCACGTCAAAACCTGCACTGATTCTTCTAAAATGAATGCAACAGGATAATGTCTGGCTGCGTGAGAAACCTGCCCAAAATTTGACTACCTTAGTTCTGATTGGATACCAGTGGTCTCTTTGAAAATTGCCTGGGGTAGTAGCACTGACATGTTACAATGTCAGGTTTTCTGCTCTCTAAGCCTAAGCCAACTGGTGACATCACTGGCTGATTGCAAAATAAAAAGAGTTTCTCACCACCGCGGCAAGCTTCTCATTGAATTATCCGTTAACTTTTGTGACGCAGTGGCTAAGTAGCGGACAGGTAGTTTCTTTGTTTCAGAACATGAGGCAGGAATTGTTAGCAAATTTTCTCACACAGTGTGACACATACCCTACACATTAGTTAACAACATCATGTGAGGTAACCATGCCTTACTCATTAGTTTGGAACATCATGTGAAATAAGCATACCACACTACTCAGTAGCTTAGAACATCATGTGAGATAACTATACCCTACTCATTAGCTTAGAACATCATGTGAGATAACCATACCATACCTTACTCATTAGCTTAGAACTTCATGTTAAATAACTCTACTCTACTCATTAGCTTAGAACATCATGTGAGATAGCTGTACCCTACTCATTAGCTTAGAACATCATGTGAGATAGCTGTACCCTACTCATTAGCTTAGAACATCATGTGAGATAACCATACCCTACTCATTAGCTTAGAACATCATGTGAGATAGCTATACCATTCCCTAATCATTAGCTTAGAACATCATGTGATATTACCATTGTTATGAATATGAATTTAATTACTTGTATGTTAGTTTTAAATTCTTTTTTTATTTTAATTTTGTTTCATTACATTTTATTGTAATGATAATTTTCATTGGATTTGAGTCTCTTTTCGGAAAATTGGCTTGACTCGATTGGATTATAACGTTACTTCAGCACTATTTTTAGCTCATAGATCTTGTAAACAACAAGATAAAACGATTGGTTATTACCAGGTCATTTTTGGCACACAATTTAGCTGAGTTGTAAACAGCCTTTCTTTTTTAATTTATTTCCAGTGTGAGAATTTGATTCATAGATAGGGCTGTTCTAGCTACATGATAAATGGCATTTTTTTTTATTGCGCTGTGATCTAAAATCGAGGCTTAAAACAACCATTTTCTACTAAATCTATTCAGAGTCATATCTTTACACCTTAAGGGTACAAGGTGTTTCAATTGTTGATGTCAGATTGTTTTGAAGTTCATCTGTTTTTTGGGATTTAATAATTCATATTCTCTAGAAAACAAAACAAGTGCTTTTCTTTATGAAAATTCTGGGACAAAGAAGTTTAGTGGAAATTTATTCTGGAATTTTAAACGGAAACATTATAAACTATGTTTCAACGAGGAATTGTTGCCATTAGTACAATGACCTCATCTGACGTCATCACCTGCCATATTGGAATTTCATCGAGATTCGAACCTGGATTTAATTAGAACTGTTTAGTGATAGGACTTATATTTTTCAATTTTAGGATTAATTTTTGGATTATATTCACAAACCAATTTTTATATTGTTTTCTAGGGAATTAAATTATTTTGTTAAATCTACAAAACTTATTGGCTTCACTCTTTTCTTTTGTTACTTTTGTATGAGCCTACACATAACACCATACTCTACTCATTAGCTTAGAACATCATGTGAGGTAACCATACCATACCCTACTCATTAACTTAGAACATCATATGAGATAACCATACTCTCATTAGCTTAGAACATCATGTGAGATACCATATCCTACTCATTAGCTTAGAACATCATGTGATATAACCATGCCTACTCATTAGCTTAGAACATGTGTGATAACAATACCCTACTCATTAGTTTAGCTGGTCATGTAACATCAGAATATTTTATGGTGACACAATATATTTATTAGTGTTCTTTTGTGTACAGCTAACCCATGACTTATGTGATAGTTACATTCCCTTGAGTGGTCATGTCTCTTAAAATCATGTTACTTTAGATTTTTGGTTTTGCTGCCTTTAATTTTCATCAGAAAATATGTAACTCAATTAACTTTAAACTTTAAACTCATTCATTTTAGCTGCTTATGAATCCTAATGTTTTTGTTTCAGTCATTTAATTCAATTATTTGTTATTTCTTACAAGAAAAAGATTTTTAAAAAATTCATATGAAATTGTACTAATGCAAAATTTGCATTAAGTCAAAATTGTTTAAGTTGGGGGATACCTGAATACTGAAAATTTAATAAAATTTTTTTGAGAAGTAACATATTTAGAGACAGTTGGTTTGGTGATGGTCATTTGGCTTGTATATCTGACAGGCTTCTTGTGCATCTCAAAATTGTTTGATGCGTCACACCTCACTACTTGTTGTTTGTCCATAGCTATTAGTATGTATTAGTAGGTATTAGTATGTATTAGTAGGTATTAGTATGTATTAGTAGGCATTAGTATGTATTAGTAGGTGTTAGTATGTATTAGTAGGTATTAGTATGTATTAGTAGGTGTTAGTATGTATTAGTAGGTGTTAGTATGTATTAGTAGGTATTAGTATCTATTAGTAGCTATTAGTATGTATTAGTAGCTATTAGTATGTACAGTATTAGGGTTTGATTGACATACAGCTTTACATTAATAGGAAATATCATCTGTCCTCATTCACTGTTGTCCACACTCTTAATGAGGGAAAAAGTCACATATACTTTAAAGTCACAAGAGTTGCTTATGTGGTAAGCACTGACTCTCAGTCAAAAAGGCCATTCATTTTACAAGTGATATCTAGCATGTCTTCCTCATTAATTTGTTTCTGCACTCATGCTACATTGTTGCATTGAAAGGGTTAGTTGATGAGGAATGTGTGATGTATAAACAGAGGGGCCATTTTTATATTTGAATCGGATGGGTATGCTGATTAAGTATAATCCAGTAAATATGGTTTTAGCACATTTATAATGTAATGACCATCATTTTAATAAATTGATGCCCGTGTCTTTTTCTCAGATGATTCTAAGGCTATGGAGAGAGACTATCAGCTGCTGTTGTTGGACAGATCTGTTAGGTTAGAAATGCCACAGTACTCAGGGCCCTGGATTCCTGCAGTAAGTACTGGTAGCTGCCAGTGTTCATTTAACCTGCTAATTACTGTATTCTAGGGATGTAATGATTCATCGACATGATTGGGTCAAGGCAACATGAATAAACAAAGCAACATACATGCTTTGCTCAGAGTCTGAGAAATTTGATATGGAGTAGAGTTTTCATATGCATATGAAATAACTTCTTTCCCATGACTCAGAATAAAATAAAACACAAATGTGATAGTTGTGTGTTTGTTTCATGCCTCTTTTTTTCTGCTTTAGACATACGGTTTGTAATACAATTAATTAGTTTTCAAGAATACATTACTATTTCTCTCATTTTCTCTGCCTCTCTTGTAGGACAGAATTATGATGTTCCAGAAAACTGCATCGGAGAATGAGAGCAAGCAGAAGGAACATCGATATGCCTTGCTTCGGTCCTTTGAGGCGCTAAAGTCTCTATTGGGACAAGACAGAGTTCATTGTCACTGCATTCTGCCCCATATCAACACTGTAGGTGAGGTATAACCTATAAATAGGGTTGTGCTGCCATATATTAACACTGTAGGTAAGGTAAAATAAGTTATTATTTGCTGTTCTGCCAATATCAACACTGTAGGTGAGGTATTATCAGTAATTAGAGCTATTTTGTCCCATATCAACACTGAAATGTAATCAGTAATTAGAACTGTTTTCCCTCGTATCAGCACTAGGTGAGGTATAAGCAGTAATTAAAGCTGTTTTGCCCCATATCAACACTAGGTGAGGTATAATCAGTAATTAGAGCTGTTTTGCCCTGTATCAGCACTCTGTGATGTTTAATCAGTAATTAGAGCCATTTTGCCCTGTATCAGCTCTAGGTGAGGTATAGTTTGCAATTAGAGTTGTTTTGCCCTGTATCAACACTAGGTAGGTATAATCAGTAATTAGAACTAATTTGTGCCATTATAATATCAGTAATACAATTGAATTGCTCTTCTTCCTCCTCATCTGTATTGTGAAATCCCCTCCATTTGTAGGAAGGGTCTGGATCTTTTCCCATTTTGTGGAAGAATAATGCCCCTTTAGGGGCAAGAATGTTCAGTAACCTCAGTGGTTAAGAGATTGTTGATATGGGATTGATCCTTGTCCACCCCGAAGGGTGGCAAAACATCAGAGAGCAAGTCATGCTTCCGTATTAGTAATGACCAGTACCCTCTTAAGGTCAGTATCCCTATGTATGTGATTAGCAGATCATCCCTTCATGAGATGGAAGAGCAATAATTTCATTCTAATAAATCTGATGGCGGCTCATCCATGAGATGTTCATGCCAGCCTAGTCATTGTCTGGTGACCAGTTAAAATAGCATTAACTTTGCCTGTACTTTAAATAACACAAAGCACATTTGCCTGTCCTTGAAATACAGAAGTTAATTCCTACAGTATGGTCATTGTTGTTTTCTGAAAGTATGCTTATGAAATGTTAAAATAATGATATATTCAAAGAACCTTTAAAAAAAGTTTATATTTCATGAAGTAAAAAAGCAATGCAGAGTATGCATTTATGAGGTACATAAGGCATATTCCAAAATCAACCTGCATCAGTTAGAACACCCACCCCCAAATTATTCCTTAATCTTGTCCTTGGATATATGCATTTATTTTATGTTTTTCTTTGAATTACTGGATTTTAAAGTAAAAAAAAGGGGATAATTCACTGGAGTTAATTATAAGAAATAATTTCACTGCCATGTTGATAACAAGATAAGCATGAAATTTGAAGTTATTCTAAGATGCTTACATGGCCATTGGGTAAAATATCTGCCAAATAGTTCTAAAAACTTTATCACAAGGCCAAATGTTTAAAGTTCCTTCTGAATTCCAGCGATATTCCAAATAGGTTCCAGTATTGAATGTGTTGATGTACCTGTAGTCTCGAATATGCTAATGTGCCAGTGGCCTGAATTATGATGATATGCAAAGCCTTTTGATCTATCACAATAATATAATCCACAGATGTTCTTGTCTGCATTCACTATAATTCCAAATTAATTAATGTTCCAGTCCAAGAATATTATATATGAGTACAATATATTTCCTGTGAATAATATTTTCCATCCAAATGAAATACTGAACACAACAATAATACTGATTCTGCCTCAGATGTTAAATGCACGAATGAGTTATTTCTCAAGTAAACAACATATATAAAAAGCTAAGACACAAAAGTAGAACCAGGATGAGGGTCAGAAGTTAATTTCTAGAATATTTAAAGTTGTCAACAAGATAAGAAGGTCTATTACTAAACTTATATTAAAGAACATGGGAAACACCAGATACAACAGGTTCTTCACTGGGGAATACCAGTGTTCTAGACTCAGACCCATATAAACATTTTTACCTCCATTGATAATGATTCTAATATTTAACCCACACTTTTAGATAAATATTATCTATGCATTTTTTGTTTACAATAAAAAAGTTACTTGTCAGGTACACAATGAACTTGATTTTGGACAAGGTCAAGTCTAAAATACAATTATATAGAACATATAATCATAGAGCAAAAAACACTAACAAAAAACAATACAAATTAAATATACATAATAACCACAAAACACAGCAGAACATAAATGGTAAACTATGGACATCACATGGGACTTGGTAAGGAATCTTCTACTTCAGTCAATTATACAGACAACACACACAGTACATCTTGCTGGCCAATACCTGTAGGCATAAAATAAAAAAGAAAATTTGCTTGCTATCAAGTGAATAATGGATGTTTCATCTCATGGGTGAAAATATTTTCACTTGAGTGAAATATGTCCATTATTCACTTGTAGCAAGAAAATATCCTCAATTTCTTTTTTATAACAGAGATTTCCATCTGTAAGGATTATATTGTTTCATTTTAATTTTGGAACCCTCTTTGCAGAAAGCAAAACTCCAGAACAGAACCTCATGCAGTTTGGTGTGTTCATCACATCATAGTTCCTATATGTGCTTTTTATGTTTGTTTCTGATCAACTTTATCTTGGATACAGTTGGCAGTTGTTATCTTCACATAGGATGTTGCTTGTAATCAGCGTGACTCAAGAACATTTAACGTTCATAGATGCAGTTTATATGCACATTTTCTAATAGTTTTTCATGTGCGTTTTATGGTCTTAGTCTAGTAAACTCCAATGTGTTGGACAGAATTATGTTCTTTGTCAAATAATTTCTCATCTTTGCATGGCAGCTTGAAATGTTGCTTTCAGTCCACATAACTTAAGAACTACTCCACCTATTCAGATGGTCTTTAGTGAGAAGACTGTCTTTTACATCTAGATGTATGTTTTATAGATTTTGTCTTTTCTGCATCATTTTGCACAGAGTTGCTGATCTAGTTTTAAATTATCACTTGTTTATATTATTACACAGGATGATGTAAGTATTGATGATTGCTTGAAGGAGTTGGATTTCTTGTTGTCATTTAGAAGAGTCATTGTACCTCAATGCTCATTGTATACTAACACAATATCCTCCATTTATGGCCCCTCAATGTTCATTGTATACGAACTCAGGTTTCCCAACACAGTATCCTCCATTTATGGCCCCTCAGTGTTCATTGTATATGAACTCGGGTTTCTTCCATTTATGGCCCCTCAATGCTCATTGTATAGTAACTTGGTTTTCCCAACACAAGTTCCTCTATTTATGGCTCCTGAATACTTATTGTATACTAAATTGAGTTTCCAGGTTTCTCTATGTATGGTCCGACAGTGTTCATTGTATACTAACGTGGGTTTCCCAAGTTTCTCTACTTATGGCCCCACAATACTCATTGTATAGTAACTTGGTTTTCCCAACACAATATCCTCCTTGGATGACTCCTCAATGCTAATTGTATCCTAATTTGGCTTTTCCAACACGAGTTCCTCCATTTATGGCCCCTCAGTGCTAATTGTATACTAATTTGGGTTTCCCAACACAATATCCCACTTGTGAACCCTCAATGCTAATTGTATACTAATTTGGGTTTCCCAACACAGTATCCTCCTTTGATGACCCCTCAGTGCTAATTGTATACTAATTTGGGTTTCCCAACACATTTGTTCTATTGATGGCCCCACAATACTTGTATGCTAACTACTGTCTGCTGGATATAGTGATGGACAGGTTTTATATTCATCTCTTGACTGGTTTCCTTGTTGTATCTGTTTCACTTACAGACATTGAGATACGACTCAATAAAAGGATGACCCCAGTTTCTTTCACATCTGAAAAGGTTGGCACAGTCAGAAACCATCTGCCCCAAGGTGTTGATGTACAGAGTCTTTGGTCAGACATCAAGAAGGTGAAAAGTCCTAGACAGTTTGACAGGTCAGTCATTCGTTAGACAAAATCATGGCAGATATGTCACAAATGAATGTTTCTATCTATCAAACAAACTTTGCTGCTAGGGTTGTAATAGGTATCAGATGTAGGTCTTAAGGAGTCAAAGAAGAAGACTCAATTTGGCCTTGAGTACTTGAAATTACAGTTGCAAATGATACAATCTTTAGCCTGGAGAGAGTACATGCCTACCCACTCACTCACCTCTTATAGTCTTAACTTGACCTTGTCCCACATTATGTCCTAAAAATATAACATGAGCAGAGCATAACTCACTTTTACCAATTGTCAAATTTCTGAATGGTGTCAAGATGATCTATCCAGGTATCATTGTCTCTACTTTATTAGTTGGGTAATGCATCATTCCATTAAAGTTTGTGTTTGATGTTCACCAGGCACTATTTGTAATAGAATTGTAAAATTGATGATGATATACATTTCTGTTACATGTGACAGAAAAGACATACTAGCTCGGGACAGATCAGGAGTATTCCAAAGTTAGCTCAGAATTTTGATATCAGAAGAGAGAGGATTTTTATCGACTATCCCTAGCATGCAAATGGACAAAGATTAAAACTATTAAAAAAATTTACATTTTTTAAATTATTATTCATCTCATCAAATCAGTCCTTCAGAGTAACTTACGGCCATTCATTTTCTTTTTATATGTACCATGTGCATTTTTAGTATTTCTCAGGAGATCATTGCAGTTAGATTGGCGCCAACCCTCATCATTGTTGAACACTTGGGAGATGATGCACTGTTACTGAATCCAGGTTTTCTCTAGGGTCATCCTAAATTTTTCTCAGAATGGAAAATGTCCTTTTTAGTAACTGCAGCACAACTAAATATCAAAATTCCTACAAGGACTAATGAACAGAAATTGCATAGCTCAACCATTACATGTTTGAATTCAATTTGGATTTGTAGTATGAGTTTTCGTGTGGGATAACACACGGTATGAATGCATGATTCAGATATACAAGTGATGTTCATCATGGCATCATAAAAGAGAACAATCGATGATACTTTTACTGTCATTGACTTTTCTGCTCAGGCAAAGCCTACCCTAGCATAGTGACATGTTTCCAAACTCAATTCATGCATTGATTATTCATACGATTTTGAGATGATTAACATATGATTAGTTGTACATTATTGCACCATCAGCTGACAATCAATTGTTATAATGTTGTAAGAGACTTTACAGTAGCTCTTCAGTTATCACCAGCAAGTAAATCATGCACTGTTGATTTGTTTTCCACAGTCAGTGAAACTCCTAACATTGATGGCCTTGATTCAAGTGAGGATAATCTTGTCATGTATAATGATGTGATGCTTGACGACCATGACAGCCAAATGAAAATATTTTGCTGAGGCTATCACAGAAACACAGACATGATCTATGTCTTACAGCAAAATACACACACACCTAAAGTACTCCCTGACAGCTGTAACATGTTGATGATATTTTGCAGCATTGACACACATGGTCTTGCAAATATTCATTGGACTTGGTGTAATCATGGGTTGAGTTTTGGAATGTTTGCTGAGGTCACCAAAGATCCATGTAGTTTCCTCACTATTGATTTGGCAGGTGGACCACCAAAGGGTCTGCACATGAAGATGTCTCATATAGGCGTCTAACAACTGTAATGAACATTTACAATGATGAAATCCACCAGTGATGCCATAGCAGAGGCTGAGGACTAATGTTGCAAAGCCATATGAGATCAACTAGAACTTTTATGTGAGTACATGGATACACACAAGTGTGTCAAGGATCTGTCACAGTCAAAACAAACTGCACTGGAAGACCGCACAGCAGTTGGTTGATAATTTGTTGGATATAAGTGATATTGTCTGTGAGGTTGATAATTTATTTGACATCAGTGATGTTGTCTGTCAAGTTGATAATTTATTTAATATTAGTAATGTCTGTTGTTTGATAATAGATTTGACATCAATAATTTCTATTTAGTTTAAAATTTATTTCATGTTGGTGATCTTGTCTGTCAGGTTGATAATTTATTTGATATCAATGATCTTGTCTGTCAGGTTGATAATTTGATATCAGTGATGTCTGTCAGGTTGAAGATTTATTTTTATATCAGTCATCTTGTCTGTCAGATTGATGATTTATTTGATATCACTGATATTGTCTGGCAGGTTGATAATTTATTTGATATCAATGATTACTGTCAGGTTAATGTTAATGTCAGTCATCTTGTAAATTGGTTAATGATTTTTATTTGGTATCAGTGATGTTGTCTGTCAGGTTGATAATTTATTTGAAATCAGTTATATTGTTTGTCAGATTGTTGATGAATTTAATTATTTTTTTCTTTTAACGTTAACATAAGAATTAGGTATGAGTGGTTTCAAGTGTATTTATGATATATTTGTGAAAATGTTTCTTTATCCTTCCATGCATTGAATGAATTTGTAGAATTAGTACCAACAATAACTTGTTGTGAGTTGTTGAATTTTGTCATTGTTTTTATTTCTGAGTGAATAATTATTCTGTAATTGCTGTTTCAAGGTCACTTTCGGGCAGTGACATTTGAACAAAATTAATATAATTTTTTTCTTTCAAATATTTATCATCTGCAAAAGGAGGTGATTCATTTCAATCAAATTTTACAGAAATCATTATGACATGAAGAGTTTTTAAGTTTCGTACAGAATGCCAACCTACCATTGCAGCAGTACTTGAAATACAGAAATCTTTAAGAACTTCTTCTAAAACTCCACTTAACAGACTGAAGTGAGATATCACAGAATGTGTCCCAGCCTAAACACCTTCAAGATTTATATAGATGACACTGTTAACGCATGAAATATGGCCACTGTCCCAGCTTAAACACCTTCCAGATTTATACAAATAACACAGTTAATCCATCAAATACGGCTACTGTCCCAACTTGGATGCCTTCAAGATTTATATAGATGATGCTGTTAATCCATCAAATTTGGCCACTGTCCCAGTTTAAATGCCTTCCAGATTTACACAAATAATACTGTTAATCCATGAAATATGGCTTCTGTCCCAGCTTAAAAGCCTTCCAGACCTATACAGATGATGCTGTTAATCCATCAGATTTAGCTACAGTCCCAGCTTAAACGCCTTCCAGATTTATACAATATGGCTACTGTCCCCACTTAAACACCTTGCAGATTTATCCAGATGATGCTGTAATCCATGAAATATGGCTACTGTCCCAGCTTAAATGCCTTCCAGACCCATACAGATGATGCTATTAATCCATGAAATAATGCTACTGTCCCAGCTTGAGCGCCTTCCAGACCTATACAGATGATGCATTTCATCAATCAAATATGGCTTCTGTTATTAAAAGTAGAAAATATTTTGCATAATTTTTTTAATAAAAAAACCGCCAGAACAGAATTTGACCAACTTTGACTCTGGGGCCTTTCAGCATTGGAGGAGGATACAAGACAGTCCATCAAACAGTTGTTTTCATAATTTATGTAATCAACAGCATTGGATGGGGATACAAGACAGTCCATCAAACAGTTGTTTCATAATATATGTAATCAACAGCATTGGATGAGGATACAAAACAGTCCATCAAACAATTGTTTTCATAATTTTTGTAATCAACAGCATTGGATGAAGATACAAAACAGTCCATCAAACTGTTGTTTTCATAATTTATGTAATCAACAGCATTGGATGGGGATACGAGACAGTCCATCAAACAGTTGTTTTCATAATATATGTAATCAACAGCATTGGATGGGGATACAAGACAGTCCATCAAACAGTTGTTTTCATAATATATGTAATCAATAGCATTGCATGGGGATACAAGACAGTCCATCAAACAGTTGTTTTCAAATATATGTAATCAGCAGCATTGGAGGAAGATACAAGACAGTCCATCAAACAGTTGTTTCATAATGTATGTAATCAACAGCATTGAATGAGGATACAAGACAGTCCATCAAATAGTTGTTTTCATAATATATGTAATCAGCAGCATTGAATGAGGATACAAGACAGTCCATCAAACAGTTGTTTTCATAATTTATGTAATCAGCAGCATTGGATGGGGATACAAGACAGTCCATCAAACAGTTGTTTTCATAATTTATGTAATCAGCAGCATTGGATGGGGATACAAGACAGTCCATCAAACAGTTGTTTTCATAATATATGTAATCAACAGCATTGGATGGGGATACAAGACAGACCATCAAACAGTTGTTTTCATAATATATGTAATCAATAGCTTTGCATGGGGATACAAGACAGTCCATCAAACAGTTGTTTTCAAATATATGTAATCAACAGCATTGGATGGAGGATACAAGACAGTCCATCAAACAGTTGTTTCATAATATATGTAATCAACATCCTTGCATGGGGATACAAGACAGTCCATCAAACAGTTGTTTTCAAATATATGTAATCAACAGCATTGGATGAGGATACAAGACAGTCCATCAAACAGTTGTTTTCATAATATATGTAATCAACAGCATTGGATGGGGATACAAGACAGACCATCAAACAGTTGTTTTCATAATATATGTAATCAATAGCATTGCATGGGGATACAAGACAGTCCATCAAACAGTTGTTTTCAAATATATGTAATCAACAGCATTGGATGGGGATACAAGACAGTCCATCAAACAGTTGTTTCATAATATATGTAATCAACAGCACTGAATGAGGATACAAGACAGTCCATCAAACAGTTGTTTCATAATATATGTAATCAACATCCTTGCATGGGGATACAAGACAGTCCATCAAACAGTTTTTTTCAAATATATGTAATCAGCAGCATTGGATGAGGATACAAGACAGTCCATCAAACAGTTGTTTTCATAATATATGTAATCAACAGCATTGGATGGGGATACAAGACAGACCATCAAA
>JAECUM010015324.1:0-45003 GCA_016617855.1 Megalonaias nervosa | reverse complement strand
TTTCGAACGAAAGGACTCTAGTCTTATCAGTGTTAATGATGAAGCCGGAGATCTTTGCATAGAACTTCAAATGCATACAAAGGTAGATCTCAATAATATTTCATTACCATGTTAAAAAAAATGTATAGGAGGATAAAATATTTTCTATATGATCAATTTGTACCCATTTGATCTTGGGATTTAACCTAATTTTATGCCCTAGAATGTCAATACAGAAAATGAAAAGGTATTTTTCGATAAAGGATCCCCTTGCCTGAAACCGTGTACAATGGGAAACCATAGTGAAACTTCATTGTTCACTGTAACACATGATTTAATATCTACCGTCAAATGTTTCAATCCAATTTTTAACAAATGGGCCAGATAAAAAGAATGAAGAACATTATCCATACATTTAAATAAAACTCCATCAAAAGTTTCTCAAGATACCAACGAGAGGAAGACCGTGGATATCTTTCTCTTCTGCATATTGGATTTTATGGATCGGACAATTCATTCTGCACAGAACTTAATGTCAATATATTAAAAAATAAAAATAGTTTAGTAATTAGACATGAATACAAACCACACGTGCTTTCGATCATTAGAGATAGAGAAAATAAATTTTTAGCCTTGAAAAGTAGGTGTTCTGAGGCATTAATTTGAGCCTTTTGCTGTTAAAATGTGGATGGGGGGAGTATGGTCGGCACCTTATAGCACAGCCTCTCACAAAGAATTTATATGATAGTTTCTCCTTACGAATTCAAATACAGGACATCAAAAGCGAATATTTTGTTGTCAACAATAGAACATAGAATGAAAATTGAGAAATTAATGATGATAAATACTACCCAATGGATGTATCTTAAAATATTTATTATTCTGCTTATCATCACCGTCATTAGATTTATTATATGGCTATAATATACTTAATGGCTCGATATCTATAGCGACCATCATTTTTATATTGTTACGAGTCTATGCTCTTAATAAGTAACAGAAAAGAGTGAAGACAACAAGTTTTGTAAAGTTTAACAAATATTTTATTTCCCTAGAATACAAAGTGAAAACTGAGAAAAAAAGAACTTACGGTTTTGCGAATTAAATCCAAAACTAATCCAAGAATTAGACACAAGTCCTAGTAATAAAAAGTCCTGAATAAAACTCAGTTCAAGTCCTGAAGAGATCCAAAACTGAAGGCGATGATGGGTCTGTTATAGCCTACGGAGTACTGATGTGTCAACAGTCTCTTGTTGAATAAAAGAAATATTATTCCATGTTTGAATTCAGTATAAATTCTAATGAATGTATTTATCGAAGAATTTTATCATAGCACTTTTGTATTTACAGAGAAAATAATCACTTGAATTCAATAATTTGAAGAAAATAAAATTCAACCCAAACTGGTCACAACATAATACAACTTAAAGTGCTAGATGTTAAAGCACGACTGGTAAAATCCTCACAGTCACAAGAAAATATAGTTCTCTGCTTGACCTCAGGTCACAATTAGCATTTTCTGAAAACAACCATTACCTAATGGAAAATAACCTTCTAGAATGATCTAATGAGCCTTGTTTATTTGCAACACAATGGCCTTCAAAATTCACTTAGGAATCTCCAAAACCCTGACCCAAATCAACATATTTACTCCTTCTTGTTTACCTGAATAATAATGCTGTTAATAAGCTCATACACATAGAGAATAATGAAGCTATTATCAGTTGTTTACATACATAAAATTTTTAAAAAAATTAAAAATGTCAATCAGGTGATTCAGAAATGAACTCAGTTTTGGACAAGGTCAAGTCCAGCAAACGATGTTACATTACAATAACATGTAATGAAATAAAAATATTTAAAACTAACAGACAAACAATTAAATTAAATATACATAACAATGTGGTCGTGTATTGTAAACTATACTAATCTGGGCTGTATTCTAAGCGTATTAAACGATAATAATGAACTCTTATGCATTACTGACCGAAACTCAACAAATATGCATAAGATGCCTTCGATGTATGTATGTGTGTTAGCATGCAATTGTTTCCGTCACGACACGAAAATATTGACTATTAAAAATTAGGTTCTAAAAGGGATATAGATAAAGGTTTGAAAAGACAAAAGTAACATTAGAAAGATAATCTTTAAACTTAAACATAAGCATGTTGTACTGCAAGATAAAAGGGAAAGATGTTAAAATTCTGTAAAAATTTTATAAAATAAAAGATAAATCTAACAAAAATAGAATCCTACAAATATATGGTCAACATTATTATATAATCTGCATTAGTACTATATATGGTCAATACGGAGTTGTATGGCAATTCATTCAAAAATGACCTCCAGCACTTAACAGACTTGAGGCAGCTACTCCAGATTTTTGTGCCGATTTTCATGATTTATGTGTTTGTTGTCATTATTCGTCTGCATTAATGATTTCATGATTCATTAACTGTTCTCTTGGATTTTGTTTCTTCATTTGATTGTTTTGCAAAAGGGAACTATTAGACTTTTCTCAGTCGTCTTGCCCCACTGCTACAACCTCCTTTTGCTCTTAACAATGACGTCATCATGTTATACTCGCCAGTCGACCCGTTTATGCTACGATGGACCCTCATTAACTGCATTAAATAACCACTCATTGGCACTCAATACTGCATTGTGCACTAGACTTAACTACCTTCATCTTTATTTAAATGAAAAAGGCAGAGAAAAAGAAATGTTATAAGGCCAACAGTCGCAGAATATGAAGAAAAAAAAAGTTTTCTGCCTTCGCATTTCCTTCATAGCAATTTGGAAACTCGACTGTTAATTTGGATAACTAATTCAAATTCCTCATAAATCATCCACCGTGAAGTCTGAGCACCCTCTGTGCATTGCCTTATTCAACACCCAATCAGTAGGACCATCGGAAATGCGCACATAAAGTTAACTTTATCAGCAGTCAGGATCGCTACATATATTTCTTAAAAGAAACATGGCTAAAAACGATCAGGTGATGAGCCAGCATGTGCGTATCTAAAAACCCCTGGTTACTCCATTAAGGCGATCCGACACCATTCTCGCGAGTTGGAATTGTTGTCATCACAAAGAACTCCATAATGCAACGTCTTAACCAAACTACAACTTTCGATTGCGACCACACATCGATTGTTCGAACCGATCCAAACCACACTCACAATGGAACAAAGGTCAATCCATTTCTTCTGCTTCGAATGCCCTCCACCTAGTCGAAGAAACAAGTTGATTGAATCTCTCCTTTTGTAGCAGTTTCCTAACCTCCCGAAATATGGAAATTCGATAGGTGGCAACCAATTTATTCTTGGAGATTTCAACTTTCATTTTGACTGTCATGGAAACCTATACACATCAAAGACATTTTCAACCTCAAACAGCCAGTTAGCCGAACCACCCATAAACATCGTCACATTTCGACTGGATTCTTCATTGACCTAATCATAATATTTTAGTCATCAATGGTGTCACACGAACGTGCTTCACATTGCCTATGGGTCAAATGTCATCTCAACGTATAAGTCTCTAACCATGCATCTCTGTTTGCTAATAAGAGAAAAATCCGTGTGACAAATAGAACTCAACTAATTCATGACATCCAAGCAAACCTAACAACTTCGTTACCTCCTACAGCAGTACAACTGGATAGTTGAATGAGTTTATTTCTTTACAAACATTCCCCAGCAACCAAGAGCACAGTATCAATTCCAAAGTGTTCTCCATCGTATAGTAGCTTTGGGGACCAGCTCCGCACTACCAAAAGAGAACCCCCAAAGGCTGAGAAGATTTGGCTTTCCACCAGCCTCACTATTCAAAGGCAGATCTATGAAGCTGCTAAGGAGATTGTCACATAGTGCATGCAGTAAAATCAGCCGATACGATCACTGGAAGTTTCCGCTGCTTAGAGTTCTTCGAGATTAGGAACAAGCTAATGTCGACCTTCTGGACCTGTTTGCAAATTTCTTCCGTGACAAAGTATAATCCCTTAGAAATAAGCTTGACAAAACAATTTCAGATGACTCGTTTGTCACCATACCGTTGTGCTATAGAATATCAACGGCAACATTTAACAGTGTTTGAAACTGTCTCTTGTAGTTCTTACAATCATGACCAAGAGCGCTGCAAAATCATGTGAACTCGATCCTATTCCAATATCACTGATGCTTGAGTACATGTACTTAGATTCAATATTGCCTTCACTAACCAATGTGATCAATAATTTTCTCTCATTTGGAGAAGTCCCATCATTTTTTAAAACTGTCATTGTAAAGCATCTGTTGAAGAAACCAACGCTTTACCATAAAGATTTAAAGAACCACCTCCCTGTTTCTAAGCTCCCAATCATCTAAAAAAAATCAGTAGTCTTTTTAGCAATGTACAGTCCGCATATTGCCCTCGATACAGTACTAAAACCAGGTCCTGATTAGGTCAAGTGTTGGCGGGGTCCAAAATTTCAAACGGCACTGACTTTTCTCAAAAGGGTACCCAAGCTAAAGTATGTGTGTCTATTTACTCAAAGTGTGCATAATACCCAATAAATGTGCGCAAGAATACAACAATGGTCAAATTTCAAGTGACAAGTGACTACGTTTGTGTGTGTGCATACGTTTTGAGTTTCTTTAGCCTGGGAGGTCCCTCTTTCCTCCTTCACACCCCCTCCCCCACCCCCGCGATCCGGCCCTGGAAACTGTCTTTCTGAGAGGAGTTAACGACCTTCACTCTGCTTTGGATAGTGAAAAGAGAAAAGATTACAGTCCTTACCCTGCATGACCAGTCTGCGCCATTGGACGCAATACACCATAATATATATTACTTCATGTCACAAGCATGTATTTGGTATTCACGAGACATCCATACTATGGTTCAAGTCCTAATTAGTCAACAGGACACAACATTCCAGACTAGTTGATCTCCTACGTGTAGGCTCGTACAAAAATAACAAGAGAAAAGAGTGAAGCCAACAAGCTTTATATATTTTAACAAAATAATTTATTTCTCTAGAAAACAATGTAAACATTGGAAATAGGACTTACGGTTTGTGAATATAATCCAAAATTTAATCCTAAGATTGAAAAATACAAGTCCTATCACTAAACAGTTCTAATAGAATCCGGGTTCGAATCTCCATGAAATTCCAATATGGAGGCGATGACGTCAAATTAGGTCGTTGTACTGGTGGTAACAGATCCTCGATTGAATCACAGTTTATAATGTTTCCGTTTAACTCCAGAATAAATTTCCACTGAATTTCTTTCTCCCAGAACTTGTATAAATATAAAACACTTGTTTGGTTTTCTAGAGAATAAATTATTAAATTCCAAAAACAAATGAACTTCAAAAAACAATCTGGCTTCAACAATGTAAACACCTTGTAC
This sequence comes from Megalonaias nervosa, assembly GCA_016617855.1. Classification (NCBI taxonomy): domain Eukaryota; kingdom Metazoa; phylum Mollusca; class Bivalvia; order Unionida; family Unionidae; genus Megalonaias; species Megalonaias nervosa. The sequence continues at coordinate 39,628 of JAECUM010015324.1, read as the reverse complement.
CTTCAAGGTGTAGAACATACGACTGACTAAATCTACTAGAGAGCGTCTGTTTAAAGCCGCAATTTTAGATCACATGGTAGCTCACGTGATAGGCTACGTGATTTACTAATTTGACAAGCGAAATTTTAAAAAATGCCATTTATCACGTATGCAAGAATGGCCCTATCTAAAAATCAAATTCCCACACTGAAAATATATTTTAAAAAAGACTTTACAGTTCAGCTAACATGCGGGGCCGAAATGACCTTGGCAATAACCAATCGTCTTCATTCGATGTTTACAAAAACTGAGCTAAAACTAGTGCTGAAGAAATCTTATCATCTAATCGGGTCAAGCCAATTTTCCGAAAAGAGACTTAAATCCAATGAAATAAAATGTAATGAAACAAAATTAAAAATAAAAAAAAAATTAAAACTAACACACAAGTAATTTAATTACATATACATAACACTATATTTTGGTGTTTCACATGTGTCTGTTCTCGGCCCTGTTCTCTTTATTCTATCGATCAGCCGCTCTCATGTGCCATAGATCAACATACTGTGTCTCACCAATTGTACGCTGACAACACTCAAATATACAAATCTATCTGCACAACTGAAGTTGAGGCTACCATCCAAGACATAGAAGGGTGAATTTCCGATGTGACGTCATGGATGACATGTAACAAGCTGTAGATGAATGATGACAAAACTGAAGCTATCTTGATCGCCACTCAAAGACTTTCTCATTGACATCGTTTACCTCAAACAATAAGTATGAACAATATCAACATTAAATTCACACAGTCAGTATGAAACCAAGGTGTCATTCACACAGTCAGTATGAAACCTAGGTGTCATTCACACAGTCATTACCCCAACACGTCATGAATATATGCAAGGTTGCCTATCTGGAGCTGAGACGTTCCATTCGCTCTTTTCTTTCGGTTGATGCCACTAAAACACTTGTGTTGGTTAGTACTTCCAAGATTTAACTATCGTAATTCATTTCTATCTGGTTCGTCTCAGTATCTATTACAGAAGCTTCAAAAAGTTCAAAACACAGCTGTTCGGATTATCCTTAGTGTACGAAGAACTGACATTCCTTCCCATGCTCTGTTATCTCCACTAGCTACCCGTTCGATCCAGAATCAAACACAAAATCTGTTCACTGTGCTACATTTCGCTGACTGGCTCCAGTCTAATATACCTATCTGACCTCACTCACGCGTATACCCGATCTAGAAACTTACGCTCCCATTCCGACACTCGTACTCTCAATGTTCCCACTGTTAAAAAGAAGTCATACGGACAACGTTCTGTTTGTGTACCAGGGCCCATCTACGTGGAACGAATTTCCCACTGATCTTAGACACAATGACACTGTGATTTCATTCAAGAGTGCTCATAAAACTCACCTATTTCGACTACAATAACAGGCTTAAAGAATTAATAATGCTGACTTCCTTAAATATTGTAAGCATGTTTTTGTTTTGTACTTTCATGGTGATGTTTTTGTAATCTTGTCGTTGGATATGTTTTACGTGTTATCTAATATTGTAAAGTGCTTAGAGTTTCTAAAGATTATTACTGTACTAAGTCTATAGTAGTAGTAGTAGTAGCAGCAGTAGTATAGCTACGAAGTCCGCCTTGATTTAACATTACTGGTGAAAAAGCGGTCATACGAGAATTTGAAGTTCACGGTTCTGCGGGAATTACCATTATTGGGCCACTATAGTACCCTTCAAGAATGTACCATTAGCTATTTGGGCGCGTATGTGGCCGTATGAGGATTAACATTTCTGGGCTACTATGGGTCCTACGGGAATCATTTGTTGTTTATGGGGCTCTACGGTAATTTAACTTGGACGAAATGATATGGGGCCCTATGAAAATTTAACACCTATTCTGACACTGACATACACTTATCCGGACTGACCAACTCCTATTTCAATTTTACATTAGGTTCACTCTGGAAATATGGAAAATGAAGATGCTGGCGTTCCATATAGCCCTCGATGGAACTTTATTAGGGTCCGCTATAATAGGACTGGACAGATGGACCAAGACTCTCCTAATTACAGACAATTACTTACTTTTACAATATAGTACCTGCACATAAAACAAACCAATGAACAACAGTAAGGAATATGTAATGGTTAGTAAAACACAGTTTGCATAACCATCACACATCTTTGCTGACCAATATTCAGCTTACTGACCAACACTCACACACACGCACACACACAAACTCATGTGTAAGGGGACTTCATTATATGGACTGGGTTATGAAACATACCCAAACACGTTCATTAAGGCCACCACAAACAAACAGATGAATGAAAGTATAGTCATTGGAAGGACAATTATAATGCAACACCCCCTTTTATCATTCAACACCCACCTTTATCATTCAACACTCCCTTTATCATTCAACACCCACCTTTACTGTTCACCGCTCACCCTTACAAACAAAACAGATGAGGGAAGGTATGGATAATCAATGGTCACTAACATACATAATTACAATCCAATACATATATTCTTTATTTAGTTTGTAAATTCAACTCCTATTTTATAATCAACTCATAATGGAAAAGGACATCTACCATTAAAGATGTCCTTTACAGAGATGAGTTACTATACTTGCCGAGCAAATTTCCGAAGGAAAAAAATATGAGGTAGGATTAGACGCAAAGTTTTAATCAGTTCCCGATTTTAGCATCAAGTACTTGATCTTCTCGTGGTACGCATTACATGAAAAACATCCCAATATTACTTCCTTTCTCGGTCATAAAAAGAGTCCTAAAAATCTCGCGAATCATTTCCGACAGTGATCAAAGTATGCGATTTTGTTAGTTTTAATGTGACCTGATTTCAATATCAACATTGTTATCAAAGCTTTGAATGTATATAAAATGAACGTTTAAAGACCAATCAGAAAAATCCATTCTCTTTAAAAACGTTAAGGGGGCCTAGATGTCTGTACATGTGATGAACTCAATGTTGTGTTCAAATTCGTTCACCGTTTCATTGTTTAAATTTGGAGCAATATGGTTTAATGTTTGTGTATTTTTTATTACTCTTAAATGTAAACAGTACAGCCTGATAGATTACAAAATCTCTGCAAGTGTAATATTAAATAACACACATTTATTGTTCTAAAGAATTTGAAACGATGAAGTGTAGGAATATTAAATAGATTGCATCAAATAGTGTTTAGAAAACTTATCAAGTTTCTTTCATATTACATATAATCATTAGAGAAACTTTTCTTTATTTTTTTATAATGCGCGTGCGTGTTTGTTCTAGAAATAATTAAATTACCTACAAAGAGAGCATCATTTAAAGTATCCGGAATAAGAACAATGTATCAATGAAAAGTCTGACAATATAAACGACAGTAGTAATTCAGGTGCTGACGCTACTGTTTTTGTTTTGTTTTGTTTTTTGTATTGTTTTTTGTTTTGTTTTGTTAAGGGGGAGGTTTTGTGGGAGTCTTATTGGCTAACTTTTCAATTCTTAAAGTACGCTAGAAAAAAGACTATTGCAAAATTGGGAAGATATAGGAACAGTTTCATTTCACTCCACTGCTACACAAAATATAAAGCAAATGTAAATGTTTTCTAACTGAAAAAAGAAAACAACTAAACAATAACCACTTCTGTACCTCAATGTTTACATGAAATAAAAATATACAGACTGTTGCAATGGTGTTCTCGTAACCCTTCATGATAGGATCTTTAACAAATTTAAGATTTGAAGAAAGAAAAAAACAGAACAAAAACAACTGCACTGTCCCACTCTTTATCCAATACTATTTACATATTCACTTCGAATATAATAATGTACATGCATTACACATATAATATTCCAGAAATTCAATGGTATAAAAACACTTACAACAGAGTTTTATCAGGTAACAAACCGGTGCTAATTAGGTGGTCCTTAATAAACTCAGAAAAACCTACAGGCACAATTAGTTTTATCATTTCTTTGAAAGTTAATTTGTAGAGTGGTCCAACTTAAATTATAGAATTTTTCTGAGCAGCGTACAGTATGGATGATGAATTCGATACTAACAATAAAGGTATAAAATGTAGCCTCCATAACCTTTGTGGGCAGAGCAAAGTTGTGAAAAAAATATTCAAATTGTAGTGCAATGTATAAATGTAAAACCAACATAATTAAACCCTTGAAATGAACCATTAAGAAATTCTTCACTCCTTGATATGTATGATAATCAATAAAAGTATTTCCTGAAGCTTTGTTACGTAGTTCAAAACTTTCAGCTGTTTTCTCAACGTTTGAACAATTTCTTGTTTGTTATCTTCTAATTCATCTTCATACACTGTCGTAGCACAGGTTTGTTACTTTGTCATGTTTGTTACATTGTTACAGGATTAAATCAAATGTATTTGTATTCAAATCTTTTTTTTTTTCTTTGCGACTGTGTAACAGGTTACTGTCACTAGCGAATTTAACTGTTTTCCTCGTTATTTAGCAGTTCATTTTCATTAGGTGTCAATTTCAGCCACTAACCTATTCATCTTTTCTTCCCTTTTTATGTACATGTATGGTTTAAATGGACCTCCACCCGTGTTGTATATTTTTTCTCAAATACAGTATCTCATTTGTCCTTCTAGTTTTTAGTGGATTTGAATCTAGACTTTTAAATATGTTTACCTAGATGTTTAACTCCTTCTAAACCTGGAACCGCTTCTTTACGATTTGTGTTTACCTCTTTTTTTCTGTGCCAAATTTGTTCGTATATAAATGGCGATGGGACAGTGTACTCTGTCATGATTTTGTAGCAAATATTTTTAGGAACACCAGCATATTTACAAGTTCTACGTATGTTTCTCTCGTTGTCAAGCTCTGAAAAAATTTTAACATAAATGTTATTTATGTAATTTTTAGTGATGCCATTCACAATTTCTATTCCAGCACGTCTTAACAACGGGTACAATAAGTTTGTGTGATAGATCAGTCTAGAGACTGTTTATTTCCTCGAATCTGATTATAATCAGATCTTCACTACACTGTCCTACAAGAAGATCTAACAGCGACCGCTTAGGGGTCATGTTCTGGTGACCTATGTAAATTACCATAATCGCTAATTTTATTAGCCAACCAGATGTAGTCTTATGTCTTTGCATTTGGGAAACTGTGCAGCATGGCTGAAGAACACCAATATGTGCCGAACGATTTGAATAACTTTCAGATTTATGAAGCTGCATTTCCATTGACTAATTTAAAGTCCACCACAACATGACCCCTAAGCGGTCTGTCAGATCGTCACGTAGTACAGTGAAGATCTGGCTTTAATCAGATAGTATTTCATAATGAGGACAATTATCGACCAATGACATTGCTTGTAAAATTATATATATATATATATATATATATATATATATATATATATATATATATATATATATATATATATATATATATATATATATATATATATATATATATATATATATATATGTATATATATAGTATTCAAGATTGGACCACCTTATAAACCAACTTAAAAAGTAATGATACATGTAATTGTTCATGTGGGTCTGGTTTTACCAAGGCCTGCCCAATTAGCACTGGTATGTTGCCCCGTAAAATTGTGCCATAATTATTTTTACTTTTTTTGTCTACCATTGAATTTCTGGTGCATTAGTTATGTTTTACAGATGATGTTGTTTTTTGATGTATAAACAGTACTATTGGATAAGAGTGTCAGCACTGGTGGGTAGGAGCATTTTTTCAAATCCAAAAGTTTCAAAATATGTTCATGTAGAGCTACTAGTGTTACGTATATGTAATTTAATTACTTGTGTGTTAGTTTTAAATTCTCTTTTTTTTTTTTTTTATTTTATTACATGTTATTGCAATAACTTTATTCACTGGATTTGACATTTTTCCAGAAAATTCAGTTCAGTTCTGTTAAACCTGATAAACAAGCATTCGTAGAAACATTTATCTTTTGGTGACCTAGATTCAGAGCCAATTTCAGCTCTGTAGTAAACAAATCTTTTTTTAAAAAATTGATTCTTATAGTAAGATTGGTTCAGTAGAATCGAATTTGTCCATGGCGGACGTGACAGCCGGCATATAATGTTACTACGTCGCTTGAAAGGAAGTGATCACATGACCTTATTAGGTGATCACTTTTGCGTTTCAGTTAGGGTTAAAATTGACGTTTCATAGTGATTTTATTCATTCGTAATTCATACCTTCGGGTTCAAAGGTATTTCTGTTGTTGCCAGTTTTATTTGAATTTTTTCTATTCTTTCGGAATTAATAATTTATTTACCCTGGAAAATACTAGTGCTCATCAGAATTCTTGGACAAAGACATATACTGAAAATTATTTGGAATTCGAAAGCCAGAATATTATTCTTGGTGATTCAACAAGGAACTGTCGACACAACACAAAGCAGGTTATAGAAGACGTCATCACCTTCCATCTTGGAACTTCATCGGGATTCGAACTTTGATTCACTTAGAACTTTTTATTGATAGGACTTATTTTAATTATTGGATTAATTTTTGGATTTGATTCACAAACCGTAAGTCCTTTTTTCTTATTTTTACCTTGTTTTCTAGGGAAATAAATTATTTTGTTAAATTTACAAAGTTTGTTGGCTTCACTCTTTTCTTTGTTACTTTTGTACGAGCCTAGACACGTAACACTAGAACATCACAGCAACTTCAATATTTAAAATGTAAATAAAGAATTGGCCAGTTCTAAAGAAATTATAGTTTCCTTCTCAGCAATAAATGTTTCATTGTCATTGTTTTTACAGTCTGAGTAACAGTGGAGGATCAGGTTACTGCTGGATCACTCTAAAAACTCACATAAATAAAGTCATACATCACTGTTTGATACTCATTTTGAAAATGCTGCACTGGTTCAATCACACCAAACACCAGCCTGCAAATGTATATTGTCATTAGTTGGATTAAAAGGTCCTACGTACTGTCCCACAAATTACTCTGGCTGCTGCACATGTAACAAGCCTCCTTCTTTCATGTCAAAATGACTTTAATGACTCTGCTGAAGTTTCCATATCCAATATTCAGCATCCAACTATATGACAACTTCCCTTTGTGGAGCAACTTCAATAATCTCAGTTGCAATTATATCATGGCACTCGATGAAGGCTGCCAAATCATGATAGCTTTAGTTTCTGCATTTTTCACTTGAACTCATTTTGTAGGTCTATGTTGAAAGAAAAAGTCTATGCCAAGAATTACATCAGGCCTAATATAAATTGCGACAAACATGCATTGCCTATTGACTCTTTCCCAAGCAATCACAAAATTGGCTTGCCCAAACACCTTGATTTTGCCACCTGAAGTCATCAATGACTTGCCTGTTAATGACACTAGAGTTTTGGTTTCCTTCAACCAAGTTTCTCATATTGTCACTTGCCACTCATGGAAATAGTCAAGTTCATGTCCACAAGCAGTACAGTTCAAACTTTTTGTGTACAATCCAGGTCCTTCATTCACATAGTTGATAGTTTGGCCTTTCACCTGGACAACTTTGGTATTTGCAAGTCTGACTTTGCACTAGTTGTGCTACCCCATTGATTGCTAAAATTGGCAGATGCAAACATCTGTATGTGTAAGAGACCCAACTGTTGCAATTCTAGCAGTGAATTTCTGATCATCTACAAGGATACTGCCAAACTATTCTCTCTCTGCATATGGTTCTCAGACTTGAACCTCTTCATACATTCTCTTTGTTTTGCCTCATCAACATCTCAGATTCTTTTTCAGTATTTTTATTATTCCCTCATGGTCACCTTTATCATCACTTTTGGCTTCAGACTCATCATGAATGTTAAAAGCATTACCTGAGGGACTATAGTCCTATCCTGGCATGCAAAAATAAAACAAAAAATTAAAACTTCAAAACTAATAATTGAGAAAAAAATCGCTGCTAAAAGTGTGAAAATCAAAGTAGGTCATTTACATATCAATACAAATACCCCTATGCAATTTTGTTTGTCTACCTTAACTGGTTTTTCTTCAACTATTCCAAGAACTTTAAAAAATTTCAGAAATATTATAGAGAATTAAGTACTTGCTGTAATAGCCTCAAAAACTAACCAGGTCTTTTCCAGATCAATACAAATATGCACTGTAAATTTCAGAGAGATGCTGCCAGGATTTGATCCAAATCTCTGCTCCCCCTGCCATCACCAAACTCGGGGGTGGGGTTGGTATCACTATAGTTCATTACTAACCCAACACTTAAACATTCGTCTCTTTTAAATCTTGCTCCATTCTGTTTTATCTATCTTAAAATCAAAATCCTCATAAGATTCCCCCTCTAGTTGTACAAGCATTAATCTTCATTATCTGTGTATGAAATGTTCTGTACTGAGAACCACCGGCAATCTGATGGGGTATATACAGCTACCTCAGCTTGCTTCAGCAAGTTGGGAAACTGTTCTTTATGTTTGTTTTGTAGAATTTCCCACAATTCACAGGTATTGTCTCATGGATATCTGCTTCAAAATGCACAAGATCTGGTGACTCAGTATCTTGCAAGAGGTGACATCCTAAAATTCAAGCATGGATTCCCAATATAAAAGGGTTATTTTTCCCATAATTTCTGTAAATATTACACAGCATGCATCCCGTCTTAGTTTTCTGCTGTAGCCATATGTTCTGTATCATCAAGATTTCTGAAACTTTGCATAAAATTTTGGTTTCTTCTTTGGCAGTTCATCTAACCCAGCATATGACATCACTTTAGATTTATATCTGTCCTCTGTTTGGCAAGAATCTCTATTTTCCACCATCTTCATTCTGCCACTCACTTTGCACATTCACGCCACCACTGTCTTGAAGTCGAATAGAATCAGTAACTTTCTGTCCAGATATTGATTATAATCTCACCTAATGGAAATGGACTGAAGTTAGCATATGCACAAATATGTGGAAAAGGGATCAATCACAGAACCCATCTAGTACACGTTTTTTTGCTAACCTATACCTGCATACTCTGGAACAGACAGGTATTTTTATCAAATAAGTATTGCTTTTATTTAAATTTTTATAGATTCTTTTTTATTCAGTTTATCCTAAAAGCTGAATAAAAATTGTATACTGTGCCAAGTGCATTTTTAAGTGCACAATATCGAACCAGTGTGTGAAAGTTCTCATGCATCACTGCTTTCCAAGTGAACAAATTTTATAACATTTTTCCATTCACGCAATTTTGCACCCTGGCAGCATGTTTCACTGGTCACACTGTACTAAGGTTTCTGTCAAAAGTTAACTCCATCCCCGAGTTTAAAAATGTGGAAAAAATTAAAATTGCTTATATGACCAGAAAGTCAAATCAATCCACATATGATTACAAATCTGCCTAAAAATTTTATTTCTCTACCTGGTCTGTTAAAACAAGTCTATATATAAAATGTTTTTAAAAATGTAACAGCTGCTATAATAGCTTGAAATTTTAACAAAGTAGTCAACTTGTGACCATGAAAAAGTGTATAAAATTTGTTGGCTGTAATTTTAATAGTCTTTGATCTACCACACTAAAAGAACTTGTCAGTCATATGGACTTCAGATTTAACAGTGCACAGATGGATGGGGGCAGAACAATGTGCTCTCCTCCTGCTGTCTCACTGAGGGTATAAAAAGACAATTTATACAAGGAGGTGGTTTTGGCTTGTATCAGATCATTTTATTATCCATAAATATGAGTTACAGTTGATAATTACAAATTAAAAAGTAAGCATCATGGACAAGAAAGATATGTATAATTACTTAAATAGTATTACGTACATATTGAACAGCTAATAAATGGCGCATGCACACATACTAAGTCATGTAAAACACTTCACATACATTATTCTTTAAAACACCATGACATTTCTAGATTAAAATTCAAGTGATCTTTAATTAATAAACGATTATACAACTTATTATATTTATTATCTTGTCTTGCATTTTATTCTTTGAGTGCATTTATGTCGATGTAATTGAAATATTGCTAATATACGTAAGCAAAATTGTTCAATAAACAAAAAATTAGCACATGATCAAAGCAGCTATTCACAGTAATGATTATCAATATGAGATGTCAAATTAGGATACTGTTCCAGATATTTACATTTTTTTTAAAAAGAAACTTCTGTATGCAGAACAAAAAAAACTAATGCAATGTTGATGACATTGTGGATTTCATTGGTTTGTGTATTAAGCAGGGCTTGCATAATTTTAATCCAATAATCAATTAATCTACTGATATATGCATTAAATCTCAATTATCAATACATAAAGTTGAGCAATTATTATTTTAGCATGACATTTTACCACCCTGAAAACTACTCTTATGTTGCATTTGGAAATACAATTTATTCAATCTCAACCAGAGGAGCTTGACATAAGGAAAGTAACATAACTGTGTACGTCTTAACCAAAGACAGCAGGGAATTCCATTCAGTTCTGACCCAGCCCTAAACTTCTTTCCCAGTCCCTTTCATTGATGATGTGTCATGATCAAAATACAAATGCCCAATAAAACTTTACAAAATTTCTAATGGTGTCATAAATTAATAAAATTTAAGTACACAAAACATGCCCATTTAAAAGAAATATGGATGAAGTTGCAAGCTGCTTTCTTGCTTCTAGTGAAGATTAACTATTAAGATGGTCACTGCCTTTCTTAACATTTAATAAAATTGTAAGGGCAGGGAAACTAAATCATGCTAATGTTTCAAACAATATATTACAACTAAAGCCAAGCTCCTGTGGTTTCATTCAAAAGGGTTATGTACTGCAATACAGGATAGTACGGTGCAGTATGCAGGGCTACCAAACGCAATTACTTTCCTGCTCACTAAATATTAGTTAACTTGATTAATAGTCAATATATGCAGATCAATAACCTAAACTGATCTTGGATCCCATAAGCCAGCCCTAGTATTCAGTTTTAATAATATTCTGGCAAAATCAACATGCAAAGAGAATTAAAAAATATTTCATGCACCGGTATAAAAAAGTAAAAATAACACAAACTAAAAACTAAGTCATTCTATGAATAAATGAGACATAAATACATAATTTAATATTTTACTTTGACATTCTTCTCCTTTGAATGCTTTCTGTTTCTGACTGGTTATAAAGAACATGAAAAGTTTGCCTCCTTGTAAAGAAACAATCTTCAATGAAGCTTGTCAGTGAGAGCCACACGGAAACTGCAAGATTTAAAATCTCCCTGTAAATTAAACATTATGAATTTTTTTGTGCATAAGTTGTGTATGGCAAACTGTGATCCAACCACTGCAAATATCTTCACTTTCGTGAAATTATTTTCAATCAGGTAAACATGACATGTCAATAAATTTCAGGCATGTCAAATAGTGATCCAACCATTACGAATAAATCTATTTGTGTCACATTATTCTTTTACTTGGTAAAAATAGAAACATATTCAGATCCATGCAAAAAAAATCTCTTTATCTCCAGGTCTGTATCAAATGCCACATGTAACTTCACCGTAAAGTCAGCTGCATGCATAATATGAGACCCAAGTCAAGTAAACGTTATTACCAACAGAAATAAGGATGACAAAGCATTCTAATACAGTATAATGTAGTTCCAATAACCAAAGCCAGACTATGTTTTTGATGATGTTGGTAAACAACTGCTTGAAAAACCTGTTGACCCTTGGGGTTGAGCTTCATCTTGAAGTCATTCTCTCATTAAATTATAACACTGAGCCCCCTCTCCCAAAAAACCTAAATGGCAGACAAGTTACAAATTCTAGTGCTAGATCTGCAGTTTCAAGCCCCGAAATTTCTATAACATGCATTATTTGGGTAAATTTCCTGGACAATATGGAAAAATTTCCGCAAGATTCTTGAAGATATCAACTTGTAATGGCAGCATAGTGTTGAGAAAAGCATAAGTACCACCTATGAGGAAGTATGATTTCAAGCAAGTGTAGAAAACTTGTGTAAATGTTTAGCAATGTACAAGTTAATAGGAGCAAGCAAAAACTCAGACAACATTAAATAATACAAATGTGACTACTTAAATTAACATGATTATTAGACTTAAAATGGATAAAAATATCAAATTCCAGCCACCACACAAGCATTGCATTTTGAATATACCAACAGGGAAACATAGAACTTAAAAAATCTGGAAGACTTCTAAAAATGCATTTCCACTGAGATTAACTTCTGCTGAAACTGCATAAAATTTCATCATCAAAATGCCTGACATGTAAATTTTTTCCAACAAAACAGTTATGGAACATAATTGCTGTAAAATCACTCCACTGAGTTGATGGCTATATTGGGGCAAAGTGGTTATAATTTCATTAATTTCAATACAGAAATTGTGCACAGATGGTAACAGTACCTAACAAAAGGTGAATGACAGAACTGGTTGATTCTTGTAAGATCATTTCAATGTATCTTATGAATAACAGGACTGGCAGCTTCTCTTCCTCAATGATGCTTGTAAAATTGCCTATTTTCTTGTTCACTTTCAGACATAACTAGTAAACAACTGCTTTCACTCTTGTAAAAATATATTACCCCTAAAGTCTATTAATTGAATGACATAAATGTAACAGCAGTGTAGCCAGCTGAATGTCTGCATTATGATTCTTCTCATATTTTTATCAAGAATTTGAGAAAATGTAATGGTTGATGATCGTCTAGCTCATATTTTCCTTATTCCTCAGAAGGATACTGTCCTTGTGTTTGTCAAATCTCTTGTACATCTCGTGACGGTCACAATCTGTGTTGATTACCTGCAAAAATTTTCATATCAATTAATGAAGTTGAATCTGCTAACAACTTGGATTTAACAAATTTACAAATTGCATGAAATATCATTTGATGTATCTGTGTTAATAAAGATGATGAATTATCCATGTGTTTCAAAAAATATTTTCCAATCAAACAACTCGACCTCTTGGAAAAACAGAATGCTCTTCTTCCTCATTCCAATAACTATTTCTTTATAAAGATTCATAATACTGTGAAAATTTCATTAAAATTTGATGATAAATGTAAAAAAATTTACAAGTTAACTTTGAGATGCTGCCAGAAATCTTAAGAGAGAGTGAGAGGTACCACATGCCTCCCTCTGACTTGGGGGGGGGGGAGTGTAATATGCCAAATGGTAGCTGATGAGTGACAACATTATTATAAGGTGTGGAAACACCAAACTTAAAACAAGCATTCTATGATTTTTCAACACATCACTGAAAATAAATGTACAAGGTATATGAAACCTAACTGTTATTCAGCTGGTAAATATTCTTCTTTGTTTCTTAAAACTCGCCTTCAAAAAACCGTTTGCAAACTGAAAATCATTGACTGGACCACATACACACACATTGGCAGAGTCATCAGTTTATTTATTGTGTCAGTTGATAACCCACAGGCCTTCGAAACTCTATCTCAGTAGTAAGAAATGTCAGATAAAAGTGAGAAGAAAAAAATCCTTTCCAGATATACATGCACACACACAAAATTATATGTCCGTATAGGATTTTCTTTAGCTTTTTTTTCTCTTCAGATATTCTGACATTTTCTTATTACAGCAACAGAGTTTCAAATGTCTGTATTTCTCCAATTTCTCAGAGTAGTGTGAATTTTGCTTTGAGGACAATATGATTTCCCTAATGACTGATCAATGGATTGATTTACTATACTGCTCCAAGAAACAATTAAATCTGAATACTTCCACAGTTTCTGCAATACTCCAACAGATATTCATTATACAGGTGCTTATTCAAACAATATTCCTCATAGATATAGGATTAATTGATTACATGGATTGACTGAAATCATGGAGAAAAGGCAAATAAGGATGATCTGACCAACAATTAAAAAAACAAAAAATTAAAACACTTGTGCATTGGATACAAGACATCATAGAAACCACAGATAACTTGCACAATTTTTCCCCCAATGTAGATATATGCATCCATCAAGTTAACAGACTTTTCTTTTGCCCCTCTCCCAAACAATGCAGCATTGAAATTAGAGATGGAAGCTACCACAGATATCATATAGAAAGCCAAACCTTTGTTGTCATCTATCCCTTCTATTAAAATATCATGAACCTCCCTCAATCAGTGTACATGTAATTAGCTTACAAGGAAGAGTCCATATTATATATGGGAATATGAACTTTTAACCTAACCCACTCCAACCCTGATTGTTGCATTCAGAATCTGAAACCTTCATTCCTTATCATACTCAATGTGATTCCTCTCCCTCGGTAAGTGAAAAGGATTTTGGGTTAGAAGCATAACATAGTGACGTATGGACAGGTAGACTTGACTTGTGACAATGTACCTATCACAATATACCTGCACATGTGCATATATAATTATTTTATATGAACCTCTTAACAGTCTCTTAAAATTTTCAAGTTGAGAACTTGTCAATGAACGACTTTTAATACACTGTCAAAATCTGTGGTGTCGGAAATTACCAAATATAATAATTCCTCAAAAGCAATTTATCCAATGAACACTTCAAGACTGCTTTATATTTAGCTACATTATTTATTTTCTTTAAATTTTATACTTACCAATACAGGACATGGAGCTTTGAATTTATTTTGATGAATAAGCCAGTCCTCATGGAGATCATGAAGCGACTGCAGGTAATCCTGAAATAAACATTTAAAATTTCTTTATTTTGACCCTAAAAAGTGAGTGCATTTTCTAATCATGACTTCTGATCTTACTACCCGTAACTATGGACCCTCCAAGCCTGATAACTTGGCCATATATAATTTGTCATTAATGTACATCTTTTAATATGACAAGGCTCCTGCCACTGTAATGTAAATTCATGATTTCCCTCACACGACGGACTAATGCCTTTGCATGACAAACTAGTGCTTCCACATTATATTCAAAGAAGCTTGGGATGAAAGTGTTGCACTGAGGATCCAATGAGGGGATCTGTGTCCCCATGTCCCACAACTCTGGAGGCCCACAAAATATCAACGAGAAAGTTGCTTTCATTATAAACATTTTAAACAAATTGGGGGAGATGCAGTGAAAAATTGCAGGACAACTGAAATCCTACATTTTAAATAGAACACTAATGACATCATCAAGGAGCATCTAATTAAACAAATGCTGTGAATTTACTATTTGTGGTGGGGCACCAATTTTAGTTCATATAATGGTTGCTACTATGAATTTAAAGACCATCAAATAATGTTCCATCTGTGGAAAGAACAGTACCCTCTTCGAAATCCTCAAATTTAAGTAAATAGGGAAATGGACCCCCATCCAAGCCTACTTTATGTGTGTTGGATGGGGGGCAACACTGGAGACTGAGCATGTATAAATTAGTATTTTCAGCCTAGTGATTGCATAAGAGGCACTTGTTAAAGATCAATAAAATCTGGAAACACCTGCTACAAAACAGACACTGTCTACACATAATATTTTAAAACCTGTTTTTTGTTTTCTAATAAGAGAAACAACTGGGTGAGAAACATTGTTATTGGGAGAGTTAATATATGCTCAGCCTCTGGCTTAATCCAATAATGCCCCCCTCCCCCCCTCCATCACATCCAAAGTAGGCTTGGATGTGGTCCATTATTTTCTACAAGCATTAGGTCTCATGTGTATAAATTCATTATGTTTAAAAGCCAACAAAATACCCACTAAAATCAACTGCTGTCACTTTTATGTAAATCGACTTGTATAAAATTTCTTGTTTAAATTTATTCACTATAAATTATTTATTTATTTATTTATTTAATATTATCATCATTATTTTAGTTTTATTAAAATAAATTTCTTGGATAATGTTCAACCTGCCATTTTAAGAATTCCCCAAAGGTAACATATGATCTAAATGCAGCAGATGTCAATGCTAAACAATATGAACAGCTTTTAAATATCGTACATCATTTCCTAACATTTGTATCACCACTTTCAGCTATATATTAACATGGTACCTCTAGCCACTGGCAGTGCGGAAAGGAACAATCAACTAATCCCCATTTCTAAGACTTGCAGATCTACTGAGATAATGTAAAAGTATGTATGTAACATAAAGTCTTTCCTCTGAAAAAGGAGGGATTTTTAAACAATAACTCTTCCTTTGCTTACAACTTTTGAGTACAGCTGGAAAATAAACTGAATACGAATGCTTTATGCATTCATATTATGAATATTCATATACATCAATGTTTGTAACCTTGCTGTTGCAAAGAATACTAAAACAGCCAGTTTTCAATGACAGCATGTGAAACTGATTCTAAAGAAGAAACAAATTAAAACTTAACATGTCCCACATCCCAAGTAAAAGCCATTGCCTTAAGTAGATTCATAATAACAAAGAAAAAAAAGAGAGGTAAACAGGTAGATTGTAATCTGTATTTTCATTTACCTGACAACTGTCATCTTCCCCACATATTAGAAGACTACTTTATTCCATTATCAATTAAGACCTCTAAATCAATCTTGTTTTAATTACTATATACATGTTTACAACAACCACATAGCTATGCAATGTTGTTTACACACCAAAACAACATTATGTCTGGAAGAGTTATCTACCTTTGCAAGTGTCTGCCATTTGTCAACAATTGACTTTGGATGTGTACTTTGTTCTTTTTCATGGAGGATACATCTATGTAAGCAACAGTGCCTGCAATACTAAAACCCGCAAAGTCTGAAATCTCAGAGTCAGATGGGTTCAGTGATGGTATACCATCCTTGTTGGCAGCAATTTCTAATTTCTATAACTGTAGAGACATGATATAAATTCACCTGAAGAACACTGGAAGGTCAGCTGCTTTAGTAATGGTATAAACAGTATAATAAACAAAATCAACAAGTTTAAAACTAATTTATTTTTAAACAAAACTCGACAAAATTCTGACCACGTAGTTGAAAATCTAAATCTGTACTCAGTATACATATGCCTCTTGTCAGTACAAAGTGATATACTGCATGAAGTTTGGACAACAACTCTTTTGCAGCAAGTCATGTGATTTTACTAAACCTTAAACAGCACCTCTCCAGCAAGCCTTAGGGTGAAAATGCTAATTTATACATGTAAGGCAATAAAACCATGGCAATTTATGCTCAATATTGCTCCAAACTGCAACATAAACGGTCACTGAGCACATCTAACAACTTCATCTACTTCTAACTATTTAACAATTTAAAAGATACACTTAATGAAATGATATCCCAAGATTCCCTAGCCTTGGTCAAAAAGAGGTGTGCTTTTTTATCTGACATTATAAAGGTCTTTGTGATCAGACCAGGATCATCTGGGTCCAAAACTAGGATACCCCACTATTGACCTCATGGAATGTACTCCCACCAATCCTTCAATAATCCTGATTCTGAAATGCCTCTGGAAGGAATAGCTGAATGACCAAGTGTCAATAAACCAAACAGTGTAAATGGCCAAAGAACTGGCAAAAGTGAAAACTTTCTTTCCCAAAAATGTAATAACTAGAATCAAATGATATCCACGAATTGACATGTAACCAACTCTTATCTGGAAAAAATCACCCCCTTTCATTCAATAAAAAATATCCAAATGTGAAAATTATACAGAAAATTCAAAGTACTCATCACACATTTGCACTGTATCATAACACTGATAATAAAGCTTCACCTCTAAATTTTTTCTTCACCTGGCCGAAGGTTCAAACAGTCAACCCCATATATTTTTCAAGCTGATGGACTAATTGACTTGCTGACAGAAAAATCAATCTGAAGCACTGCAGTTTCACCTGGTCTCACTTTAGAAATACCCTCCTGTGCAAAGGTCACATGATCTTTTTTTGTCCACATGTCCTTATCTGCATCCTGTGTCTCCCAAATTTGTATACTATTCATAACTGACACGCAGTAAGGTATGCCATGAATTTTAGCTTAATGGCTATTCTAAATGTACGTCTCCTAAAAAAAAATGGTGAAAATGTATAAAGCTTTTGCATAAATTGAATTCTGACAAATCTGTCCCTTTAATCACATGTACCACAGGCTGTTCCATGTAAACTGCTTAACATTCTTTCCTTATTTTCAGGATACATGTATATTTTTTTTCCAGACCAAATCCAAATTAATGCGAAACAGACTAATATAGAGCCCAAGCTCGACATGAACAGTGTTTATATGCACCATATATTTACTACAGGCGGTGCAAACGATTGCCAGTGAGTGAACATACTGTGTACAAAACAAACCAAATAAGAATTTGTATATGATTTTGGTACTGGTCTTTTGTAAACATTTCAAACTGCATAGAGAATTATAGAGAATTCTTGTGTATAAAATATGGGTATATCTTGATGCAATTTGCCAACTTGTTGCACCTCACTCCCAATCTTCACATCACATGGACACAATGTAGGATCATTTCTGTCCAAAAGAGATATCTTTTGCATTAATAATGTAACCATTTGACAATGCAACCTCCAAATGCCCGGAATCAGACTTGTAGTGTACTTACAATAGGAACACTCTGTTCTTCATGTCTATTTCTGGCTCTTATTCTATCTTGACATGTCTTGGGAGTTGCTTGGAGATAAACTGCAACATTTAAAGGCAAATTTGGTTTGCATATGAATTCAGTTTATTCAAGAATGCTCTATATGGAACATATATACAAGAAAGAATATCAAACAAAAATTAAGATAAAAGATCAATACAAGGCTCAAGTGGAACCAAGATCTGACTGCCATCTAGGTCAAAGTGAAATGAAGAGCAGATGGCCAAGAACCATTTTTTGTTTTAGGTAAAATGTTTTTTTATTATTCTGATTGCACAAATCCAGCCCTCTCAAGCCAAATAGTTGCTACAATCATCTTGATTTGGTTAAGCAACAATGGTGTTAAAATGTCATTTGTCTGGATAAAAGAATATATTAGACAACATTAGTCTCTCCTTGAATATGGATGCCAAAAAAAACTATAGTCAGCTACTACTTGAACAGAGGTGCACTATATATAGCCAAGACATCACTTTAATGGCTTGGGAGGACTGGATTTGTGAGGTAGTGGAAGTACTCCTTTCATATTACAATTAAGTAATGTATCTGAAGAAATGTGGGTCAGTATATTTTCCAACATTTAAAGGTTCTTATATATAAATTTTTAATAATGACAGCCAAACTCAATGGTATATCAGCACCATTTATGAAAATTTGAAAGGTCTACCAAGATGCTTTGTGTGATTTTTGGTCAATAGAATTACTAGCTTTTTAGATGTCACTTGAAGGTCTTTCTATTGTTTTTCAATGATGGCTATCTTTTAAATGAATTGGCATCTTTTGGAAAAATATGACGGGCTTTCATCCCAGGATGCTTTCTGTGAAATCTGGTCAAATCCAACAGTAAATGAGACAAAGCTACCATAAGGTTTTGTTATTTTTAGTAATGGTGGCCATATTTGTCATCAGATCAGTATCATTTGAACAAATCCGAAAGGCACTCATACCAGTTTGCTTTCTGTCAAATTTGGTCAAATTCTGTTCAAAGGCATTCATACCAGATTGCTGTCAAATCTGGTCAAATTCTGTTCAGCAGCCTAAGAGAAGTTGCTGGAAGATATTTATTTTGCCAGTAATGGTGACCATATTTGATTGTGAATCAGCATCATTTGTTCAAACTTAATAGGTGTTCAAACTAGGATGCTCTCTAGACAAATGGCAGACAATGCAGGACAGACATAGGACTATATCATAAGCTCTCCTGGCTTTACATAGACCAGGTGAATTCAAAAATCTATACTGTATTTCCCCTCATGTCAGGACTAGGACCAAACAGTCAAAGCCGGGCAAGGCTTAATGTCAGACACAGGTATCATTGGTGAATATTTATCCAAAAGTTGTAAAAATGGCATCAGCATTTGTCACCAAGTATGGTTTATCATAGGATAAATACAAGGTAGTCAGAGGCAGTTGAGTTTGAACTGATCCAAAGCTGGGAGATTACCCATTCATAAAAAAAAGATGTATATCCATAATTTTATTATGTCATCATTGTCAAATATAAACATCTCTGCATGAAAGCCTATTATGCCACAGAGACCCATTTAAGAGCTTATATTCAAACAGACCTGGTTTAAGAGTCTGAATTATATTGCTGATAAACTCAGTGAATTATTATTGCAATAACTAACAAATATTTCTAGAGCAAAGAGATTGGTCAATACATGCATCTTCAAATATATAATATAATGACGTTTACAGTTTCATTGTGATCAATAAACATTGTGAGAATATTTGTGTTCATAGGATTCTATGATACACTACACCAAGCACAAATTCAAAGAGTAACTCTTAACAAAACTCACTGGTGCACAGTGATTTGTTTGATTTGCAAACATTCAATGTTCATAACCTTTGCCAAGTTTCATGGCAGTCAACTGAAATCTGTGAGACCAACTGCATCTGTAAGACTTGATCATAAACTACAGTCAGCTTTAAGTCATAAGAGATCAGTAACTCAATAAATTCATTAACATTGCTGCCAACCTTGGGTACAAAAATACTGACTGCTTATGACAAAAATACAGATTTTCAGGAACAAATACTGATTTTTAAAATATTAATGCATAAGTAACTTTTTACAACATCTAAAACTATCCATAAAGTAGGACAGTACCTTCCTTAATTATTTAATGCCAAAGATGCATGTGTTGCACTCTTGCACCTTCTGAATGGGCACTCTGTTCCATTCGGGCACTCAGGCACAGGATGTTTATATGAGCCTTTTCCACACCAGATTTTATTTTTTCAATCACTATCGATTCCAATGTCCCATCTTTCATTGATGATCTGAATTCTGTGTGATTTTCTTACTGAACTGTTTTCATTTTTTCAAACGAGTAATCCTTTGCAATTTTACTGTCTGGAAGACGTGTGCGAAATAATGTGCCAGCAACACCAGTAACTGTAAGATGAAGGTTCATTTCTAAAAGAAATTTAGTAAACCGAATTTCAATTGAATTACATCAAGGTTATCTCTGGGTTTTTTATATGTCGCAAGTTTAGGCTGAGTTGTGTATGATGAAGCAGCAAGCTAATGTTTATTAGCTTTTTCGTGCTCCTGTATTTCATGGGTGCCTCCATGCCCAATAGCAAAATCACATTACACAATTTGCAAAACGTAAAGTTTTCTCCTTTATTAGATGGTTTCACAAATCTAAACAAGACGGCACAATTGTCCTTCCAGTTCTGTTTTCTTGTCTTTCCTGGAGAAAATTCTGAATATTCTGCTTTCCTATTCAACATGACATACACCCATATTCAGGTCCAAAATTCGGGACAAATACGGAAAATACAGGACACTTTGCAGCTATGCATTAACTCAGTAACTCAATAAAAATTGGGAAACACAGTGACCTGATATGTGCATCTTCGGGTGATTACCACAATATTTTATTTTTAGCTTCATACACTGCATTAAGCAACAACACAAAAGAGCTATAAATGAAACAAACAATGCAGGTGCAAAGTGATTTGCCGAAGAGAACTATTTCAAAGCGATAACCATAATATAAAAAAACTGTTATGGCAATCTATGAAAATTGGGGGACTAGTTATGGTAACAAGATTGTGTCATAGACTGCATTAGGCTACAAGACAAAAAGGGAAGTAACTGGAACAAATATTGTTGAAGGAAAGTGATTTGTTGGCACATCTTCAGGTAACAACCACAATATTTATCAAATCCATCAAAACCTGCAGGACAAGTGCAAAATGAGATTGTGTCATACACTGCATTATTAATTTGATGCTATGTGCATCTCCAGGTGATGATCACAATATTATAAAAGCTGCATAGAATACTTACCAAGTTTAATGGCAATCCATCAAAAACTATATCATCTGTTACAATGAGGTTGTAGCAAACTGCTTTAAGATAAAATCGGTAATAACAAAAGTTGCTGGAGCAAATTGATTTGTTATTAAGTGCATCTTTAGATGATAACCACAATATTACCATGGCAATCTATTAGCTGTACTATGAGATTGTGTACCTGATGAAAGGATAAACAGATGGCCATGCAGATTACTATATACTCCAACCTCTATATAGAGGTGGGTGGGGTGGGGTATAAAACTGGGAGGGGGGATTTTCTGAATTCATGAGGGATTTAATCAAGAAATAAATAATGGTAGGGCTTGAAATACAGAGATTTGCGCATATTTTTTTATTTTTTAGTGTTATTTTGTGAGACATTAGCATGAATTCTGCAATAATGTGTTCTACAACATACCATGCTATCCATGTCCCATCCCAAACTTTCATATTTTATTTTACCTCTGAACATATTCAAGTGCTTATTACCTGAACCATAAATATCAGGCAGCTTACCAATTAGGTCTACATGCATATCCTGGTTTTCTTGAATCCAGTTGTAGAATTCGGACAGAATGGCATAGTCAACCTCTGGCATCAACTTACTGAAAAAAATTTTTTAGATTAATTACCTGATCCCAT
The DNA here is from genome assembly GCA_016617855.1 of Megalonaias nervosa. Lineage (NCBI taxonomy): Eukaryota > Metazoa > Mollusca > Bivalvia > Unionida > Unionidae > Megalonaias > Megalonaias nervosa. The sequence goes on along the minus strand of JAECUM010015324.1, from coordinate 17,147 downwards.
TAACATTAGAAAATAAGCCTTGCTTTGCAAATCCAGCCCTACCAGAAAGAAGAAAATTTAAGTCTTTTCCATCTATATGGCATATTGTCAAAGGGAACAAACTCCTACCTATTACCTCCCCTTACAACTGCTTAGCGGCTACACAGAAACGAAAATATTTACCAGTTTAAACCAAGCAATACATCAACCAGGAGGCTTGCATAGGTGGGGTGGTGTCAGTTTTATAAAATTTAATGTGATCAGGTTAGAATTCACTGAAAAAGATAATACAAAATCTACTTTATCTGTTGAACACATTCCCCAATAACATATTTTAAGAATAGAAAATAGCTGGTGGAAATGCACAAGCATCCAATATCTACCACAGGAACTTCATGAGAAGAGTTGGATTCCTATTTAAAAAATAAAACTGGTGATCACTTGGGCTGCTACTACAGGATCCACCAGCTTAAATTCTCATTTCTGTCAAGCTAGATCTTGGAGAAGAAAAAAAAAAACTTCAGCCAGTTCACTGTGCAAGCCAGCCAATTGCTTTTATTATGTCTCAGATTGAAGCATCATGTTTGAATGCAAGGCTCCCAGTAATCGCTCTAATTTTGTGCTGAAATCTCCATGAGATTTAGCCTATGTTTTGATATCTCAGAGTACATCAAGTGTACTACTCACTATAGCCCTGGATTCATACACCTTTGGTATGACACAATTCAAGGACTTTTCAAGGACTTTATTCATTTTTTTCAAGGACCCCAATGCCCAGTGTACTTAGGTATATTTATCAATGGCCATTTAAAGGATTAGTGAGAATGTTGTAATTTCCTGACAAGTGTCTTCCTAATATTTGTGCAATAGGCTTGAGACTTTAAAATAGAGAATAAAAAAAACCCCAAATCTTAGGAGAATAACGACACTTTATTTCTAAGAAAAATGAGTGAATTAGATCAGTTTCATGTAAAAATGGCATGGCCTATTGTCAATCTTGGACATTGCTATGTGACTGATAATACCCAATAAATCAGATGAGATGAATAAATGCACAACACATACAAATATCAACAGGATGGAAATTTTGATTGAGATTCAGAGTTGATACCCCTGTTATTTGGTAAAGGTAAATTTGTAGAATGTTTCATTATGGAGGTATAATCCACCATTACTTCACTTTCAAGTATATGGGAAATTAATTACCAGGTCTTGTATTCTTGTTTTTGACACTAACTGGGGTTAAATTCATGCTTCCCATGCATTTTGCTCCAAGTGAAATAGGTAAGCTCTCGCAGAAAAATACACAGATAAGTCTTCCGTATTCTCAATGTGTTTATCCTTTGGCGGGTGTGAATGCAACCTCCTGAATATTCGGTAGCGATCGGATTTTACGAAGATTGCGGAAGCCCACCTTCTCTCGACACTTCACAAAAACACATCAACCGACCTCATATATAGCAATCTGCATAATTTATGTTTACCTGAAGTTGTCCACGATGGGCAAAATCGACATATGGAATAACTTCAACGCATGACATGATGCATTCACGTAGCATATTAAAATTGTCTGTTGCAAAAGTAAGCTGTGTGTTGCCACATCTAATTTTTTATATCTGCTGTCACATGATCATTCATCGAAATTTGACAGGTACATTTACACATAGATGTAAGTACATTGTGTAGAAAGCAGTCTTTTTGTTAACAGGCATATGGCCACAATTTATGCCCAAAGTTTGGTCATGATGCCAAAAAAGTCAATAATAAACTTCCAGCAGACTTCCGTATAATAAGAACAAATTGTGACCATTTTTGTGTACATTTTTCATTATCTTTTGTTTCAAGAGTTTGAACAGCTGATTCACCGCGATTTGAAGTACAAAGATGTACTGCTGCTGCAGAAAATAAATCGACGAAAAAGAATGATTGTTTGAAAAGATTCATGCACTTTTTAATGCTCTTTAAAATATATGATTGGTCACGTGTTGTAATCCACCCAATAGCAAACAGTTTCAATTCTATTATATAATGCAATGGTATGAAAAGAAACTTTCTTACATTTGTTAGCTGACTAATTTTATATTTTTCGAGGATCGAGGCTTATTTTTAAGGACTATTCAAGGTAAAAACGGTTTTCAAGTACTTTTCAAGGATGAATTGAAATTCAAGTACTTTTCAAGGTACTGTTTGAACCCTGTTGCCACGATGCAAGAGGTGTTATAAGCCTCCAAGGCTTCAATGGAAAAAGATACATTGGACCCTGCAAGAGCTTCTACATGAACTTTAATTAGTGCTTGCAGGCAATGACTGGGTTTTCCATTGCCACCTCCCCATATATACCAATCAAGAAGAGTAAGTACATGACCACTCTGACTGCCCTCTGATGGAAATCTATTCTTAGCTATGTTAGCAGCTTGAGTCATTAGGACCATGCAGCCATCCCATCTGAACAATTATTGAAGGACAGAAGCTTCAGTAAGGTTCTAGCAAAAGGCTTAAACTGATCCAAGTTGAGCCACGTCAAAACCCATGAAAGTATCCATTTTGAAAAATTGGCTAGCATGTCTGATAGATCTCATGATGACTGAAAGTGTGGGAATCATGAAGCAGTAGCCTTTCATAATAATAGCAGCTAACTTTTTCTATTTGAAAAGCTTCAAGAGACATTGCCATTGACCTTGCACCAGCCCCTGAAAACTCGCCACTTTTCCTCGCAAGCCTTTAGAATGGACAGCCTTCTAGCTTATGAGATTCTCTCCATGATTAAAGGTTTAATTTCCTTTCTACACAAGGCTCTCCAACGAGAGGCAGACGTGATGGAGAAGCCTATCCAGGCAGAGGTCAAACATCTGCAATTATGGCCATTTGAGTCTTGACGGAATTTATCAACCAATGACTATCATTAGCTGGAGAACTTCATTCACCCACTACTTGTCCCACATGAAGCAGGAGCTATCAAAATCATTTTGCAGTTCTGGACCCTTATTTTCTGTACTATACTTGGTAAAAGAAACGGGGGGGGGGGCGGCAGGGTAGGCATAGCCCAAAACTCCTACTAACTAACCAGACAGCACATCTACAGCCCTGGAATGTCAAGATGAAGGTGGGAATTTTAGAAGAAATAAAAAATTTAAGCCAACAGACAGGAGTATAAGCTGAAATGCTTTCATTGATATTCTAGTTATTTAAAACATTTTACAAAATGCCAGAGGGGAATTCTCTCTCTAAAAGCCTTGGATAAACCTCTGCAAACAATATCAGTCTATATCATATAATGACAAGTTACCTCCTATACAGATTTTCAACAAAGCAGTATCTGGCACTGTACAAAGATCTTTCAATCAACTTGATCCCATGCTCCTGAAATACAAAAATAATTTATAATAATTTATGATCTGCTTCAAATGTACATCAATTGGCACTAATATGTGAATTTACTATTTTTAGTGGAAAACCAATTTTTTTTAGGTTTTGTATTTGCTACCAACCAGGAGTTTTAAGCCCTAAAGAACAGTGATTCATGGAAATAAGCGGCAAATTCTTAATCCCCAAAAATCAGGTACCAACAAAAAAAATTCAAAAAAACCACTAAAACTGATACCCATAAAAATAAATGAATTCAGAGTATTAATAATGACTATACAACTCAAACTCAGTTATTTAATAATAAATAATTAGTTCTAGATAAAATCACTATTTACATTACCATCAAACCTGATGATTAATACAAGAGTATGTTAAACATTGCAACTCGGTGATATCAGCACTTCTCCCTTTTCAAAAATAACTTTCTTGGCCATCCACTATATAGTGCAGCTTTTTCTCTTTACAAAGAGAACCCCAACCCTCTTCAGAAAGAACCTTGCAGCTTTTGGTAACCTTCCAGTGCATTCTTTTCAGTACAAATCCTCCCTTAAGATTTACCTATTTTTGGTCTCATGAAGGTATCAGTAGTTTTGAAGAATTATTTCCTCTCCTTCTGCACAGAACTGCTTGCCTTGCTGGTACAATGTAAAGATTCTAAGTACAGAGATCCCCCTCTTATATGGACCCCATTACCAATGGCCACATCCTCTATACTAACAGTTTTCTCAGCACCATTAAGTTTGTGTATAAAAGTATATCTCAAGGGTGGCCACCCCTCTAATGTAGCATGCAGCTGCATATTAGGTAAAATAAGTCAAATTTACCCCTTACAAGTGACCAAATTTTATCTAATACGTGTTCAGAACCAATATTTAATTCATATGGTAAGTAATCTAATTATCTCTACTGATACCTGTTTCCTGATGTCAGGTTTTTGTTATTAAAATAAGTGTTGGTTAAGGTACATCATAACATGTACAACTATGGTTAATATTACATCACTAGGTTAACTGCCCATCCTGGGGCAGGAATTAAAAAAAGTTGAAATTTTTTTTTTAAAAATTAGGAGGAGCAAGATTAAAAAAAGTCTGAACATAACAGTACCAAAAGTATTAAAAAAATTGGGACGCCATTGCGAATTTCGAATCCATGACTTCTTGTTTGGCAGCCATGACACAAAGAAAGATAAATGTCAGTCTTGAAATTGACTGTATAACACTGTGATAAGAGTTTTGTGCTTCATATAGCTGTAGAGTTCTTCTCTTTCATTACATAACTGTCAAAGTCAAAACATGTTCAACATGGGCGAAATAGTTTTTGTGGATAGACACACACAGAGAAATTAACATTGAACTAAACAGGGTACTAGACAAAGACTAAAAAATAATGAGACAGTACATGTACCACTTCCTTTCTGAACAAGGCATTTTGTCTACTTTACAAAAAGTTCCGTCTGCATGATTAAACTGCGGTATTGTACAATTAGCAACATACCCAAAAAATAATCACAAAACATTAATGTCAAGTAAACGGAAAATTATTACTTTATAAGAAAAAATAAAACACTTTTCGACTCAATGACAATGGGGAGAGTTCAAGAGTTCTTGCCAAAAATTCTGATGTTGGAAAGACTCGGATAAATGTTGTTACAGTAAAGAATTTTCTGCAGCTGTGAAAAAATGGAGTAAATGGAAAGAAAAGATTCTAAACGCCAAACAATGTTTATACCAAGATGTGAACAACATTTTCAAACAGATTTGCAATGCGTGTGCCAGCAATACCCAACTCACCATTTCACACTTAAGAATCAAGAACTATTAATGTATATTTACCTGAAATAAGTCTGCTTTTAAGATAAGAAGCCCCTTTTAATAATTAATCTTACTTTTGAATGAAGATATTAAATGCTATGAAGTTACATGTATCTTTCTTACTACATACACATATACTTCTCACAAACAGTCCCCTTCTGGAAAGGTCACTCATCTTATAAGGCCACTTTCCATGTACAGAATGTAGTCTACTAAACTTATGTTTTTCAATTATTTTTGCCATATCTTCTGTGTTTCATTCTAAAACTTTCTGAAGTACTAAGTTCTTCTGTTTCTGCAATCCTGATAAAGGTGGCGCGTAACACTTGTAAGAACATTCACAAGTCCTGAATTATTCACTCCAATACTCCAACTTGTAATGCTGAATTAATGTTTGCAGTTTTTCTGATTTCCCAAATGAATCTAGTGTTTCAAAAAAAAGGCTTCATGTATTCCCTTATATAATCACATTTTTGTCTCTCCACAGTAGAGTTGCATTACAACTCTGAATTTGGGCTGAAAAAAATCAAATTTTCTGTCACAATCTTATGTTTTCTTCTATTGTAGCACTGAAAAATCTGAGATGAAAGATCTTGTATTATGTCCAGCCTGCAATGAATGAGTCTCCAACATCAGCCTCCATGAATTCTTTCACTAAGTCGAAATACAACAGACAAGTTCAAAGCACTTTGAGAGCAGTTCTACAACTTGTCAGCAGTCTAGTAAATGTTCCCTTTTCTTCAACTACTTCCACAAATCGTTCGTTTTATTCTTTTACTAGTCGTATTTAATACAATGTCATTAAGTCGATCACATTAACTAGCTTCGCTTCTGTGACACTGACACTGCTCTTGTGAGATTCATATCCTGGCTTGAATCCAATAGTCCACATATGCTGATACAAATTTCTTTTACATCTTATTAGTAATTTGCAATAACAATATTGATTATAATTTGAAAAGATATATATATAACATTGCAAATAACTTAAACAAATGTCTCAGTATAGTATCTAGTCTGATAACTTATTGCAGAAGTTGTTTGAAATGAATTTAGGAGTTATTAAAATTTTAGTTTTTGTCTGTGACCAAATCAGCAGTCATGTCTCATACAAGGGAGACAACTCCAAAACTGCCTACATGCCTCAAGACTGCTAATAATCACTAGGGTTTTCTTACAGCTGACAGCCTGAATTACATGTATATAAAGTTATTTTAAAAAAACGGGGATTTTATTTTTCCTGTAGGCACCACTATACTAACTGAGCCAACCAGCTATTATTACATCATACACTATCACTTGTAATTAAATCTAACAATTTTTCTCTTTTTCTGCACATCTGTGCTCAGTACCTGATGTCATTTCTCACTTTTAATATATGATATTCAGTAATGTACAAGAAAATTTATTTTTCAGGTTTACCAGCTAGCTGTGCTTTAGTAGCACGATCCTTTTGCATTGAATTCGGCAACCTGGAGGAAGGTTTGTCAATTAGAGAGAAGGGAGTCCAGAACATGCAACATAATGTCAAAAACAATCACCATGCCCTGCAGATGATGGTGGACAAAAAAAAATGAATTAACTTTTTAATTAATTAATCAACAAACATACTGAGCTTTTGAAATGTTGTATAGTAGATGGTAAATAACAAAACAAATAAAGATCCCCATTTTCAACCTTTTTCCTTCAAATAAACATACAAATATTAAAACTAATTAGTGTAACAATACATAATACAACACATGCAAGTCAAGGTTAATACCCAGACCTGCCAACCCTGATGAACCATCTCAGTAAGGCAGTGAATTTTGTTCCGTAAGTTTGACCAGTTTTCAGTAAGGTGTAACAAAATATCATAAACTGCTATTGTAGAGCTCAAAAACATACTTAAAAGTTCAGTATTCAAAACATGCAGTAACGGTAAACATCATGTTCAATTGAAAAGTTTGTAAAGTACATGCAGACCTTATTTACCACTAGTACAGTTGCAAAAACTTCAGTTCCAAACCCGATGCAGCTCAATGGATTGTTGCTATCTCTCAACTTGACATAATTCTTGGGGTTTTTCCCATTTCACATGACGACAGCAATCATATCTCCCAGCATGAGGCATACTCAAACTGGCATGTTATGTCCAATAAACGTAATTGTGTCCCTTCCTGATTTTATTCACAAGAATCTGAACATTCCTTTTTATTCTTCCATGTTGATTATTAACACTTTTTAAGTGGCTTATTTCCCCTTTCGTCTTCAACATGCATTGCTTGCTGGGCGCCATATTTTAAAAAATTCAATAATCAACAGCTTGATCATGCAGACTCTTTGCATGAAAAAAATATGTGCATTTGAAAGCGTCTGAGGTACCACTGTAAAGTTAGTCTGGTTCCCTGACTGATTTCAATAATTCTAATAGGAAACCCGGATCCAAATCGAACTCGGATGAACCAATTATCTGGATTTTTCGGCAACAATCATTTTTCCATAGTTTTTACTTTAATGCCCTAAGTCCGTATTTTATGAGTTATTTTTGTAAGACTTCCAGCAAAATCGTTAAGGGTTGGCAGGTCTGAATACCTATGTATGTACCATTATTCAATTTTACATTATGGAGGTTGTGAAGTTCACAGCAGATATTTGCTGCTAAAGAAAAAACTGTCAACTTGCACAACCACCTCTCTGCTTAGATATCCGATGAAAGAAGGGGTAACAGATTGATAAATGAAAGAGTTTCATCTCTGCATTTCTATAGGTTATGGCAAGTAATCACACACCCAAGGTCTGTGGTCCCTTTCCAGTTCGCCATTTTAATCTACCTCAGAGGCAGCCCCACACCAATATTCATGGTTTTAAATTATCACCTTAAACCTGAAATTCTAACATGAATCCTCTTGCCTCCTTAAGAAATATACAAGGGGATCCTGCAGTGTCTCAGAAATTAGCATTCTGGACTCGCATGTCAATGGCTAGATATAAAACAGACACATCGAAAACCTTAAAATACTGAATTGTGACCTTAAAGACAGGATCCCCAAATGTGAAATGTAAAACAACTTCTGATGGCAATATACAAGTACACCAAGTTTCATCCATTTATCATAAAATGCTCTTAAGCTACTAAGCAGAATGGAAAATGTAACTTAAACCAAAACACTGACCCAAAACCATTATTGTGAATATAAGACACACCAACCCAAGATGATGTGTACTCATACCAAGTTTGGTTCATCATTTGATCTAAAATGGCTGGAAACACATAAAGTGTCAAGAAAAGCCAAAGAAAACATAAAGCACAGAACTGTGATCATAACCTTGATGGCTCGGCCCCAAATATGATACACAACACATTATCTTCTAAGTGTGATGGAAACTTTAATAATTAAAATGACATCTATGTTTACCAAGTTACATCCATTAATCTCAAACAGTTTCAAAGTTATATAGCAGACAGGACAATGTGATGAGAAACTGAAACACTGAGAAATGAACATAACTATGGTACACAACACACCTAATAATGATGTGTTAGCATACCAAGCTTCGTCTGGCTTTAAACTTACAGAACAAAACAAAAGTGTGATGGATGGACTGATAACTTTCATTCTTACATTAACCTGTTACTACTGCACCTTATACGCAAAGACGCTGCCATAATAAAATTTTATTAAGAGTGAGGTTCCCTACATTCACCTCAATTAAAAAAAGGAGTAAGTCTTTGCGAGAAAACCATTTTTCACACTTTGGTTCCCCTTCCACATGCTTACACACTGGCCAGACCGGACTTTGGATTTCAGACTTACTGACACTTTGCTATGTATGTCAACCATAGTCAATTGAACATAAGACTGAAAAGCTAGGCTCCATCTTTGTGCATCATTGTACATCTTTTCCTGCAAAAAAAGATGTACTTTTAAGAACTTTTTTTTTTCAAAGTGAACTTGAGGCTGAAGTAGGAAAGCTACACACACGTATCAACATACACACATAAGCACAGACAAAATATGTTTTGTTGAGCCCACCTTACCAGTTGCTTGGACACCAAACTTGCACCAAGACCAACTCAACAAAAATTACTAAAAAATAATTCAAATTTTTTTTTCATTCATTGAAATTATGGCAAATAATCACTAAGCATTTAATCCAAACTTGCCAATGTCCTAGTGCTGTTGCTAAGTCAGTCTTGGTAACTAGACACACCTTTTAGATATATTAAAAACATGCATAACTGTATTTTTGCTGCCCAATAACAGACAAATATTTTATTCAATGTCTAAAAATAAACAAATGAAAATATATTTTATAAAGTCCCACACATGCTTATATCAGGCTATCCCTCGAGTCACACAGGAAACTAATCACATTTTACATGCATATTAATGACTTAGAACAGATATCTCTTACCTAATTTCATATAATTGATTTCATTCACAAAAAAATATAAGTATACAAGATCAAGACAGTCTACCCTATTTTAATCTCCACCATCATCAACCCTCCATGAAAATATGCAGAAATGTATCTTGGACTGGTCACCAGGTTTTACAGTGAATAAAAATATTTTTAAAAATCGGATGACTCCAGTTTTACAGTTGGTCAAAATTTTTGACATAAAATTAATGAAAGACATACAGTGACAAATTATATATATTCAGCACTCACTTTAACTAGTCAACCTAACTTTCACTGAATGATCATGAAATTGTGAATTCTGCACTGCATAAGACGGTGTGCTCAGTATGACTTCTGTATTACATCACTCATATTCTTCTTTTAAGTTTTGTTGTTTTGTTGTTTTTTTTATCTGACGTATTTTGATGTTTTAAAAAAATCCATCTGCTCTTACATTTTCAGTCATATATAGATCCACTGGTCAAACCATTAACCCTTTAGCTACGACCGCCACATCTAAGCATCACCTGTAAATAGCTCCTGAACCCCGCTGACGCATATATGAAGTGTCGATAAGCCTCGTTTACTACCCCAGTGTCGCTTATGTGCGCGTAGTTCTGCAGTACTCGAAAAACCCCAGTGTCGCATCTATGCGGACATGACCGCTATGTTAACTAAACATTGATTGGTTGAAAGTACAGAAGTTTACATATTTTTGATTATCATAACCAATGAGAGGACTGTTTACTGAACATTTGATACAAGTTTGAAAGCTGAGAGGTTAAATTTAGACACATGGGAAGAACTTTCCTGCATTGTACAAAACACGTGTAGTTGAGATAAACAAAAATGGATTCCGATTCAGATATTAGCGACTCTGAAGGGTTCAGTGCAAGTGATATCGAAGAGTTTAATGGATCATTCTTAGAATATGGATCAGATATTGTTGTTAGTCCCGTTTCAATACCAGATGTAAGTGATTTTGAATCGTATGACGAGGATTTATTTTGCAGGATTCATTGTATGATGGGATGTAGGAGTATATAAAGTGGAAATATATGAATAACAGATACTATACAAGGTAAGCTGTTTTTATTTCACTGAAATCCAGCAAAAACTAATGAAATAATGAATATAAATGTAACCATGTTTTTATTGTCAATTTCCATAGTCAGCCATGATGATGCTCTAGTATTCAGCCTAGCAAACAGCCTCAGTAGTCTCAGTAATTGATATGATAGCACTCAGCAGTCATGAAAATGCACAACAGCTGTAGTAGCTAAAATGTTAACCCTTTAGCTACTACAGCTGTTGTGCAGTTTCACTACTGCTGAGTGCTATCATATCAGTTACCAAGACTACTGAGGCTGTTTGCTAGGCTGAATACTAGAGCATCATCATGGCTGGCTACGGAAATTGACAATAAAAACATGGTTACATTTATATTCATTATATATTTATATTCATTATTTCATTAGTTTTTGCCAATATGTTAGAAGTCTGATCAGCACCAATTTATATTTACGAACAGCCTCATCTAAGCATCTTAATGAAAATGACATCCATTCAGGTGGAGTAGCAATAACACGATTTTTAAGACTGCTGCTGTTGCAGCTATAGTGGGTGTTTGACGGGCACCATTTTCATGTAGGACAAACTATATGAAAATAAGCATTTTTGTGAAAACCCCACAGAGATATGACCATCTGTTCAGGATTACCAATATCAACATCTACAAGATGGATGCCAAGGTGACCATATTGGATGTCAGATGGGCAATGTTTTCATTTAGGACCACTTAAATATCATAAGGTCTTTTAGTCAAGCCCCCAGATATGAAGCAGCGCAAAATTAATGTAACAAGAATTTCAAATGGCCACCCTGGTAGGCATACTGGATGTCAGGTTGGTACCATTTTCATTATGGACCAATTAGATATTACACAAAGTCTATTAGTGAAAACCCACTTCAATCATCTGATCTATTGGTCTAATATCAAATATGATGTTGGCTCTAAAACTGCACAACTTTGACTCAAAACAAACCTTGTAAAGGGCTGTTGTCCTTTTTACTTTCATTCATCACCACTCTGCAAATGGAGACTGAATTTCCAAGCATACAACAATCTTAAGAACAAATCATTGCAGCACCTACAGTAATATTTGCAGCAACTGATATGAGGAGTAGTGAGTTACTCAATCTATGAGAGAGCCAGGCAAAATGGTTTTTAAAGGGTATGTGTATTTCCACATTAACATTTTAGCATATTTTTTAGGGAAATTTACATCGATATTCCCCTTATCTGAAGCTCTGTATGAGATTTAACAAATATTCAAAGATCTGAGAAAACTGAACAATATCAGACTTTCAAGGTCACTTATGGGTATTTATTAAAATGCAAACAAATGGTCCTTTGGATTAAATTAAATTAAATTGTTAGGACTGGTCTGTCTAGTGTCAGGATAATGTGACTGGGTGGGACATCATGCTATATCTCTGCAGCATGAAGCCCCAGTGCTAGACATCACTATAAACTGCCACACTGCCGACTGTAATGTGTCGAATTTTGAAGAAGTATTGGATCCTAAAATTGAATAAATTGTGCATTAAAATTTGACCATAGTCAAGCCAGAAAAGTCTTTGAGAAAGTTGACTTTGATATTTCCCTTGTTTCATCTGTGAAACATAAAGGGCCTACGTTTAAGCTTCAGTGGAACTGACCCAGTCATCGTACGGTATATTGGCAGAGAGTACATTAGAACTACGACCGTATTGGTTTTTTAAAGGCCATGTCAAATAATTGATCTTCAAAGTAAAGCTAATTGCAGCATATTCTAGGCTGTTAAAAACTGATGAAGGACATGATTATTTTGGGGAAAATTTTGGAACAGTTGCTTTCGATTGGTCAGTTAAAATTAAGGTGTACACTTTGGAAGTAATCTGAATTTAAGGTAGCGACTTGGCTCAGAATTCTTTAGTCCAATTTTGCTTGTGAGAAGTCAAATTTGAGACTCCGGTGGAAACCTGAGAATAGAGTTTCCCTCGTTAAAAATGTAGAGAGGCCAGATAGCTGTCTTGAAAAGACAGGCTATAGTGCTAGGATGCACAGTTTGTGTGGAAAAGAAACAGCATTAAGGTACACAATTTTAATTTCCATGTATTTTTCTATTTTGTTGTTTGGTTTTATGCAAATGTGTAGTATTTCATAGGGATTTATCATGTAATCCATATATTCAATGTGTAGAATTTCTTATGGTTATATGAAATTATTTCCTTTGTAGGATGACACTGTTTATCGTGAGTTAATGATAATTGCATATTTATATATGATTTTGTAATGCTCAAATGATCTTGCAGGTTATTGGTTACTGTAAGCTAGAATTTAGTGAATCTTATGCAATAGTAATCAAGTCTTTATTTTATTGAGTGGAACTGGCTAGCCAGACGTAAGAAGACATATAGTAATATATGCTGATATATACGGCAGCATCGTTTGTATACAAAACACGTGTCAATTTCTAATCAATTGCCGTGGAGCGAGAGTGATGAACTGTTTAATTAAGGTCAGCCTTGGTATATTGCAATGGTCATTTGTAACTATAGATAACGATTGTACCTTACCTCAAATACAGTATATTTGTAAGGACCGTTAATCGTTAAGGTCACATTATGTCAGAATTTATGCAGTGTGGATAGCTTTTTACGTTCTGAATAATGGATGTGAGAGATTTTATATATACGGGTAGGTGGTGAAACATATACAGCTTTAGTCGTAAGCTGTCATTTAAGTGAACAGCTTTTTATATAGCTGCCTCGAGAAACCCGATGAGGACAGTCCAAGAGGGAAGTCCGCAAATAGAGTTCAGAATAGAAGGGTCAAGAGGAAGAACCAAGCATACACGCTAGACGTGGAATACACAAAGTCAAGAGAGAACGATGCCTGGTGATGTAAGTCAGGCGTGGACATTGTACTCTTTTCACCACTCATTACTATGATGAACAAATCCGTAAATTGAACACTGCTATTAAATTCCATTAATGTAAATCGGTTGGATTGTAATTGCAATTTTTGCTTATGTATTAATTAAATTTATTTTATTTTATTGTTTAAGGGGGCTCGTATTTGTTTATTCCTTCTCAATAGTCTTGCTTAGTTCTCTCTCAATATTCTATCTATTTACTCACACTGGGCAATAACATCAAGGGAGGTCATCCTCTAGATAATGATCGCCAAATCAATTAACGAGGGGCATGCACGCACACATCACACGTTCCCCATCCCCTCCGTTACACAGACATTGTAGCGATATGACTGAAAAATTGCTAAAGCTACGTCAAACATCTAAATCACACACACACACACACACACACACACACATCCTTTCCTCTGAAAAATTGTTAAAGCTACGTTAAAAATCCAAATCAGACACGCACACACACACAATTACACTGCAGATCATGTGGAAAATGCACACGACGATCGCAGAAATGATCCTTGTTACATCTGAACTAAATGAAAGGTAGGGTCTTTTTAATTATCACCAGGGAAAATATCTTAGCATTAAAAATTAATATTCTGCAAGAAATTAAACCCCAAAAGCAACACTGTGAGATGGTCTGAAATTTTGGCAAGAGTGTTCCTTACATTGTGAAGCAACCATACTCCCATGCCGACTATTATAGCACATGTTGTTTCACTTACCAGTGTATTGAATCCATGAACATCTTTCCATTTGTCTACTGGCTCTGGGAATACCTGTAAAAGTACATATGCATATACAGGGTATATTTATTTTATAACTGAAAACCTAAGTGTGGTGGGAATAGGTCCCTATCCTCATTAACACAAAAATGGCAAGAACACATTGAATGGCACAGCATATGCCCACCCAGTGTTTAATAGTCCACTGTGTAGACACTAATATGGCATGGTTGACTCAGCATATTAACGACTAATAATCTCAATGACCTTAACCTTTAATCCAAGTATGTGGACTTGAACTTAATGTGCAGACATCATTATGTTCTTATTACACTTTTCATGGATGTGACCTCTGAACTTCAACCCCAAGAACATAGGTTTTCTCTTCTCAGACACAGTGATTGCAACATCAAAATTAATAAGGTTTTTCTTACCAAGTGCAAGCCATCCACAAAGTTTTGCAACTGACGGTTGTGGAGAACTCATGTTGTTGTGCAGAAACCATACTTCTTTCAGTCAGTGACCCTGACCTTTGCTCTTAACCCCAAATCAATAGGTTTCTTCCTTATCACAAGGGCAAGCCATCCACAAAGTTGGGTAACTGTGGATGGTGAAAACTCAAGCTATTGTGAAGAAACCATTTTTCTTCTTTCTGCCAGTGACCTTGACCTCTGACCAGGAAATCAATATGGTTCTTCATATCCCAAGTGCAAGCCATCCACAAAGTTTGATTACCATAAATGGTGGACAACTTGAGTTAATGTGCAGAAATTAAGCTGATAACTGATGGATATACATAGCAACAAAATATGCGCCACCTTATGGCAGATGAATATAAAGGGAGAAATTATGAACACAAAGATTTAATTATGAGGGCTTGAGATTACAAAAGTTTAAAACTAGTGTGAACCCAATAATCATGCACCATAAAACAGACCACATGTATCAATAATTTTTTTGTTGATATACATGTACAATACCAACTCAGTTCCTTATTTCTGACCAACACAATTTTTTTCTACTTTCCTCTTGAGTTATTGTTATAATATTAAAAGAATTACTAGAACTTTTTGTAATCAGTCAATGCTGCAAAAGAATAATAATAACATAATAATAAAATAATAATAGTAACAATGACCATCCCGCAGTAATAATTACGATTCCTTAGGTATCCAGCTCAAAATAATTACATTTTTCCCCACAGATATTTTTAAATAAGCATGATGATTGTCATGGCAAATATTTGCTACCATGTTAGGTTTGGGAGTTTGTTTTATTTTCTCGTGGAGGTGGGAAATGCATAGCTGCCAACCTTCCAGGCTTGCAATTAGTGAAAATTGGGATAAAAATTAGTGAATTTTGACATGAATTAGTGAAAAATACCATGACAATAACTCCTTCCACTCTGACCATCAGTACTACACTATATCAAGATCGCAAAATAAAACTAAAACACTACATATATGCAGAAATATATCTGCATTTTTGTTTATTATTGTATTCACAAACTTCACTTGTTTTTGTGGTTATTTATCAAGACATGATACTGTGGCAGACTTGAACTTCCTCAATTGCTTGATCGTAAATTTGTTTTCGAAACAGTTCAGGCTTCTTGCAAGCTGGTTAATCTTGGTGACTAAAATTGCTGACAAATTCTCTGCACCTAAGTAGGCCCTAAAGTCTCTTATTTTTCCTCACTAGAGAAAATACTCTTTCACTGTCACTGTTGCTGTGAGGAATGCACAGGAGCTGCAGCATGAATTTCGACAGAGAGGCATACTTCTGGCTTCCATGTGATGCTAGACTCTCCCCAACTTTCACCCACTGTTGGTCTACTCTTTCCACTCCTGTTAAAATGGAAGTCACTGAGGAATCCATATGAAATTAGAAATAGGAATGCAAGTTTGATAAACACACAGAAACACATAAATGCATATATCCAAGCCAAAGCATAAGCAATTCTTCCAAGGAATCTTGTACCTTTTGAAGGCTGCATCAATCAATTTGAAGATATTTTCCCCTCCAAAAATGATACAATAAATTAAATAAAGCAAGAAAATCCCACGATACAAAGTTAGGCAAAAGCAATAAATGAGTAAATAATATTGGGAAATGGACAGTGGGAATTTTCTAAATGAAGTGGGGTATAAATAATAATTTCTGAGAATATTAAGAAAATTTTGTACTCTGATTTTTGGAATGAAACAAGAAAATTATGGGGGTGGGTGTCTGACATAATTATTTCATACATTTTATTCAATTACATAAATTCTATACATGAAAAATTATGATGTGGTTGCTAGGTATACACTACTGATGATAAACTGTTTATTACATCAGTCGAAGTAAACAAATTACCTGTGGAAGCTTCGCTGCATGCTTCTACGGATAGCAGCTCAGTTGTAACCCTGCCTAATTCAGGATTGAAACATTTAAACACCAGTGGATAAAGTTGCATGGCTCCTCTGTCATTACTGCCATCAGTTGCTATAGAAAATGAAGACATTTGCATGCGAAGCACCAAGTTTTCAGTGGCATTCTCCGACATTGCTTTAACTAGTGCAGCACTTTTGGTTCTTCCACAGGAAAATTTGGAAGCGATCTTCGAGACCGGTAATATTTGTTGGAATAAATGTTTCACATGGTTTCCAGCTGATAAAAGTAGGTTGTATTCAAGAAGAAAACTCACAAATAATGCTTCAGCATTGGTAGCTTGCAGTCTTCCATTGATGGCTTAAAATATTCCAGAGCTGAAATCTGCGAGTTCTTAATTTTCCCAAGCTCTATGTGTTTCTTGCTACCAATGTGCTTCCTCGCATCGTCTCTGCCACCATGCCCAATACTAAAATTTGTGGCACACTGTGTGCAAAAAGCATGATGTATATTAATGTTTGATGGCTGAA
>JAECUM010015322.1:0-21787 GCA_016617855.1 Megalonaias nervosa | reverse complement strand
CGGTAACTCAATGTTTTGTCGTAATATTTAGTGTTATTCCTGTAATTGCAACAGCTATAAATAGTAAATTGAAACTTGATGATAAGGGACAAACATTAAAATTCAGTCACCGATAACTTAATTGATTATTAAAGAATGTAAAATCCAATTTCTATTGTGATAATAACGAACCCAGAAAATATGATTGACGACATAAAAATATGTTCCAAACAAAGGAGAACTATGTTCAGCACTTTCAAAGATATGTATAATTGTATATGTTGAATGGCTGAGAAGAAAATCAAATTAGGTTTTACATAACAAAATATTATAAAGGAAGACAAACTACTAAAACACCAGCGCTTATTACCTGAGTCCCATGATATGATTTTTGGGTGAACGGAGCGAAGATAGACCAGCCTTTTGTTTACTTTATCACGGAAACATTATAATTATCATCAATTTATCGAATAATGACGACCAATCAAAATATACGATGTTGGAAGAATAGAAGATGATAAATGTATAAGCCAGCAATCAAAGAATACAACTATTTTTCCAGGGGTGCGGTGACTTTAGGTCATAAAGAAAGTGAAACCAAAAATTTCAGTAAAATAAAAAACAAATTGTTTCCGTACAAAACAAAATAAAAATTCAAAAGACATTTACAGTGTTGTAAATTAAATTCCAAATTATCCTAAATATTCTATCACAAGTCCAAAAATATAGGATGCGTTGAACAAATTTCTATGGTCTTGAATGTGATGATGTACCACAATGATTTAATCCAGAAAGTCTTTGAATGAATTAACAATAATTGTAAAATATTTGTTAATCCAAAGTCAATGAACACTTAGTAATTCTAACGAATGATTTCAATCAATAATTTATTATGGATTCCCATAGACTGATATAAAACAGGTATGAATTATTTGTTTACTAAGTCCCCATATGCACATTTCACTTGGCCTATAACGTAAAAGATTTCCAAGGGAAAATCCTCGTCTAACTGTAAACAAGACTGACCTTGAACTCTTGCTACGTAAACGTATTATTTACAACTTACAATCATGGGCAACATTTAGCTATGTAAACATGTTAACAAATTACCACTATCTTAAAATATAATCTATAATCATGGAAGAAAGCTAAGCACACAATATAGAAATAAATAACCGGATACATTTAAACAGGGAGACAGAAGGACAGAAAGTCATAGAAATAGATATATTGATAGTGTCTCTGGTTTAAGCATATAATTTGTGCCAGATATCATGTCATTTTTTCCTAGTTACGCTTCTTTTCAATTATAAAAAAGATACCCATGGCTAGAGCATTGGTCAAGCGAATATCCATTTTTCTAACTCGGACTAACGAAAAGTGATCAACCCTTTGCATTTTATAGTGAGATTATCAAAGAGCACCTTGTATACTACGCAAGTGTGATTGTTCCTAGATACTAAAAGTGATCTTTTGGAATAAGTATTAACTGCTTGTTTCTTTAAAGAAGTTGTTCATGTTAATTGAACAATTTAATCTCTATATTTTCTCTAGGTAACTGTGCGTGCATCTTGTAATAAAGAAATAGACTTGTTTACTTTATGCTAGGCCGTGAATTACTGGATTTTCCAAGTAAAATATTCGTGATAATTCACTGGAAATTACGATAAATATTTTCATTGCCGGGTCGATAACAAGATAACTGTGAAATCAGAGGTTAGTATCAGATGCTTACGTGACCGACTGGAAAATGGCTACCTCTCATTAAAGACGGCTAGAATTCAAATCCAACAAAGGGAAAAAAAAAATTTCTTTCTTCTTAATGTGCTTTTTTTACTTTAAATTATGAAAGAGACTTATGTAACTGTTGATATTTTCTGTGTGAAAAATCACAACACACAGCAAAACATAAACGGTAAATCGCGGGAACCACTAATAAATCGGTTACTTCAATCTGTTATTAAGTACAGCTTGTTTGCCAATACGCTTGAGCATAAAATAAAAGGAAAATTTGCTTGCTACGAGAGAATAACGGATATTGTGACTGAGTATTTTGATCCCGGTGTGTTGTAGATAGATAGATGCATTATATCCAGTTTCTGTGCTTTTTTATCCATAGCTGCTAGCCTCAACAAAGTTTTCGTTTTAAAGATGCTTAGTACATTCTTCAAATTAAATTGACATGGAGATCAAACAACTATGTACAAGAGCTTAAAGCTGAGTTAGAACTCTCAAATAATTAATGTGATTTTTACGAAAGTTAATTCTTCTATCAATAAAATACTCGGATCTTAAATTTATACTCAAACCCCATTAGAGTCTCCAAGCTTAATTGCTTGCTAACAGCGAAAATATAGACCGTATGATTCGAGGGGGTTCGTGTCATAACTGTTACCATTTTAGTATGACGTAAGACGCACTGTATTGGACAGCAGACAGTAACCAGCAAAGCTGCACTTAAAGAGAAATAATGTGTTCCTAAATGGTGCAATCAGGCGGCATAGTGTGTACATACATATTATCCATTATCCTGATTATCCAAGATAATTGCGACAATCTTCGTTAAGAATAACAGATTGAACTGCAAATGATGTGGTTGGTTCATCAATACAGAAGTGAGAATTCTGCAAAGAAATATCCTTGTGACACGTCAACATAGATGAGGATCGCCAAGCAAGAAAAACACCCGCACAAACGTGCACACACACACACACACACACACACACACACACGGACATACACACATAAATAAGAAAACAAAAATATGTATAAAAATAAATAATATCCATGCAAAATAATATTCGCTACTATTCAAACTTTTAACCATGCCATCTGATACATGCAGAGAAACACAGTATAGCTAGAAGGGTACGCACAATTGTACTGAATGAAGCTAATAAGAAATATAGATCGAGAACGTTTCACAATCATTGTAATACAAGCAGGCATAACAATTAAAGACGAAATGCCAACTAATGTGGATAATATAGGGTTTGCGGGTTCATCCTTCTGTTGAAGATGATTCAACATAGATTTGAGAAACAATATAAGTGTAAGAATATAAGAAGTAAACAGATAGCAAATAATACAATAAAATATGCTGCGTTTCCACGAGGTAGCACTCATATAGGCTAAAGCAGATGTAAGTGTTGTAAGATCTTAACTCGCATCAGTCATATTATCAGTTTTTGTCTTATATTGTGAGTTATTTTTCTATAATTCGCGGTCAAATATATAAATGTAATAAGAACAAATATATTATTAAATATATGTATACAATAAAATGACAAATATAAATTTAGTAGAAAAATGAAACATTATATTTAGAAGGCCACCGATGCAATGAAGATTCGAACCCCGGCCGAGTCATACCAAAGTCTTATCAAATGGTACTAACAGCTGTCTCGCTAGTCGCTCAGAATTAAGAGGTTAGTGTTAGGACTGATCAGCTTGGTGTCAGGATAATGTGACTGGGTGGGACATGATGCTACATGTCTGCGGCATGAACCCAGTGCTAGACATCACTATAAATTCTGTCACACTGCAGACATCGCAGTGTTATGACTGAAAAATTGTTAAAGCTACGTTAAAAATGAAAATCACACACACACACACACACACACACACACACACACACACACACACACACTCAAACTATGTTCCGCTAACTTATACTTTCAAAATTATATTTAAGTAAGGAGTTATCGCAAGCCAAACTAAATTATAAATATTTGAACAGTACGTTTGTACCAATTCCAAAGATGCACATGCTTGTTCAGGAAGAAACGATGCCTTACTTGTTATTAGGTCGTCGAGTTAATCACCAGTATAACAAGAAATCGAGGAATTATTGCTGACCTTGCTCACAAATTAAGGATGCGAAAGACTACGGCTTTTATGTTTACATACCAATACAAATGAAGATTGCTGACATAAAGTTTACATCTTCCTGACAAGACGCGTCTGCGTTGTCATAATACAGAGTGAATCTGGGCTATAAGTACTCTAGTCGTGGTCGCATCCACGGCTAGAGAACTCGAGGCAAAACGTATTCCACACAGCTGGCACTTTGTGACTTAGTGAACAAATATCAGTATTTCCAGATCGCTTTACGCGAAAAATGAAACCCCTTTCCTTTTGATTCACATATAATACATAGATATTTTCATACTCACAATTCCGTGACAGGAATCTGAATGCTATAAGACGGCTGATTACTATAAAAATGTTAAATTAACCATCCATTGCTGAACAACGAATACGTAATAAACTTTACAATGTCACGACTTTGAAATCAGTGATGCACTGAATTCAGTTGTAGGATTCAATGGAACGATTCAAGATTGGGAGGATTACCAAGTGCTTTTAAAAACCCTGATAGAGAAATGGTGTCGTGTGTGTTTGTTTATGTGTTAGTGATGTTAGTGACTGCATTTCTTGGAGTTTTGCTCAATACCAGATTCCTTTTGACAAATTTATGACAATTTCATGCAAAGACATGACGAGCAAAACAAACAAAATTCATTCTGTTAAACGTTTTGTGATTTGTGATTAATCGAATCTACCTCTGTGTGATGAAGAGATTTGTCGCACTTTGTCGATCATACATACTTACCTAGAAGTGTGTGTTGCTAGCGACGTACACTAACAAATTCACCGATGGAACGATATATACGAGTGAACAAATCTTGAATTCGATGCTTAGAAACAAGAGGTTGTTGACAATCAAAAAGACCTGTCTAACTTACCCCAGGAAAAATAAACATTAACATTTTGTTGTGACTTTAAAAAAAAAAAAAACAATAGATGAATAAAATTTATGTATATGTTTTCGGTATAAATTGTATCGTTTTCAATGTGGTCGTCTCGGGAGTTTGGAAACAACTAGAGAGTTAGCTGCGGCATCTTTTCTGAAAGTGATTCACAAAAATGCAGCTAGTCAAAGTAAATAGGCACTGTATCTTAGTGAGCCCTTTTATATGCTGATTGCTGCACCGAGTGGTTCAGGCAAAAAAGAATTTGTGAAATGTTTGATCGAACACAAACCACTTTTGTTGGATCGTCCTCCACAGCGTATCGTGTTGTGAACAAAAGATTGGCAATCGGCTTACAAGGTTCTGAAGGAAAGTAATTGATTTCGTTTGTCAAGGGATTCGTCACGAAAACGATGCGATCGTGGCTGATTCTAGTTAAACGCATCTCTTCTTCTTCAATGACATGTTAGAAGAAGATGAAGAAGACATTTAAATTTATTTTACTCTAAAAGGACATCATTTTATGCCTAATATTATTTACATAACTCAAAATATGCTTCAGCAAAGTAAAGGGCATCGCACAATCAGTGTCAGTGCTTATTATAGAGTGTTCCTTAAGAGTCAGAGAAATAGATCTGAAGTCTCGGTTAGGGCTGAACAATTAGGAACACATGGCTGGATTATGCTTAAGACGATGTCACTCATTCGCCAAAATTGTATTTACTGATCGATTTAAATCTACCATTCCAGATTATTTGAGATTTCGACTTTTATCACGATAGGTGTCATGATCGAGGTCCAGTGATTTACACGTCAATATTCTCATTTTTCTCTCCTGCTAAATTAAAACCAATAAAAGCCTATACAAACACCATTGACTTCCGTAATCTCTGACAGTATAACTTCCTTTCAATCTTATCCTCATGTCAGATACATGTATGCCATCGGTCGCGATAAAAAAAATGCACAAGTGCGATAGCTTTTGTTAGACGCCAGTCTCAAACGAAGATTCATTCATAATACTCATCGTCAAAGTCAACTTTTCATTGTTGTTGTTGAAAATCGTGACCTCATAAAGTAGCTTGGACACAACTGGAAAGTCCGAAGCTTAAAAAGCAAAACCCGTGAAAAATTCCAACAAATGTAAAGAAGAAGATGAATGCCACATTGAGATTAGATCCACAATGCTCCTCTTCCAAAACGAAAACCAAAATAACCAGGACTTCACCCACAAGAAGGATAGGTACTTAGGCTAGAACGTGGACGTACTCAAGGAAACCTTGACCTGAAGGCAACGAACCGTCATCTGTTATCGTCTCTTACACTTCTGCTATATTAGTGATGATGCTAGCTAAATCTAATTTAAAATTAAGTGTTTCCAAGTCTGTTTTCCAATCTTATGAACAAACGAAAACTAATCTCTAAAGGGACTTCCACTCTTCCTTCCTCACGTTGTTTTGCTCGTATGTTGTTGCTGCTGCCACAAAGGGTTGCACCACTAAGAAAAAGTAATAGAACAGGGGTGTTAAGGATTTTGCTGGATTTATCCAAACAAGAATTTGCATGAGTTAGTCCTTTGACAATACCTCGTCATCCATTCGTACCAATGTAAAGTTGGTACGACGTCCCCACAGCCATTGAAGAGGAATTCCAGCATAAAAAGAGAAATGTTGGACAAGATTAATTGATTTCCTTTGAATAAGATGTCTTTCTTCAATTTTCATAGCAACAACATTCATCGTCGAAAGATTTATTCAATAAAGGAAAGCAAGAATTCCCCTTCTTGTAGCCAAGAACTGGGATGTCTTGTCAGTGCTCAAACAAGCGAATGCGGAATGAGATCATTCTCGTTAGTAAGTAATGGTTACTTTAATTTCTATTCATGACTTTTCATAATAAACTTAAAACAAGATCATGTTAGTTGCAATATCTACATAATAGAGATAAATTCCGTCCGTTAAATATGTCGTTCCGATAACTCGAAGAAGCTATGTGCATAATAGAGCATCACGTATTGGCACATCACGGATAAATCAGTATGAACTTAACACACATTTATCAGCCAAAGGTATTACGTAATGATGCAAAGATTACTCCCAACACTGATTTTAGCAGATGCGCATTCAGGAAAACATCCAAGACATTTACATTATGGTTTCTAAAGTAGTAAAATGTTGACATTAGTTTATTTGATAAAATGGTCAAATTTGACATATACATAGACTCATAGAGGATCTTATATGAATGTTCATTTTTTATGAACCGTTTTATAATTCAATGTACTAAAATCGAGAAAAATATGCAACTGAAGGTTTTGGTAGAAATGTAAGAGCCTCAGAGCCAATAGGCCAAGAATTCTTATTTCCGCTGGCTAAATGCACTATCACAAAGCATCTGGTTTGCAATTCTCGACGTTAACTTTTTTGATACAATGTTTTGGATTTGGGTTAGCGAAAGAAGCAACACAGGTCATGTATATAGCTGTGGTCCCTACAGAGTGCATGCAGGAGACATGTCTTCTTTAGCTGGTACTAAGAATGAAAAAACTATACTTACAGTTTTGCATCTTGAATTTCCTCAGAATGAACTTACTTAATTCTACAAATCGGAATTACATGACCTATGTCATGGGTTCCAAAACACGATACTCACCGCGAACTTGTACCGTAATTTCGACTACATTTCCAACTGCAATAAAATTCTCCTTACTGCACTCGAAATGAACGTGATAATTTCAATTGAAGAATTTCTATTTTCACCACATTATGATTCCAAACAAACAAATTATAGAACCGAAACACAACGTGCAGCTAATTAAAGGTTGGACCCTCCAGTGGACCAAAACGAGAAATTTTGAAACTAATTAGTGCGCGATTAAGTTCAAAGGTTGCTGGGCGGTGCTGTGTGCACATTAATATTGTTGCTATGTATTGATAATGTACGGTTGTATATTTATTTTCTAATGCAGCATAAATTAAATTACTTTGTTTCTTGCAGTATTTTTTTTTTCTTTCGAATTTTTAAGCCTTATGTAGAAAACCAACATGAGTATATATACAAGGAAGAAAACTAGATGTATATAAGCAAGCACACGTAGATGCATACATTTTCTCTCCAAGTTCGAATTTCTAACATTTTACTGTTCAATTCACTATGCCCTCTTGACGATTGTCTATGAGCTCTACCATAATATGTGAGGCAACAATGACCTTAAAATTTATGTTATCTTGCTGGTTTACGGTACTGTCAAAGAGCTTTACAATCCATTTAGACCGGAAAAGAGACATGTTGGAGAAAGTGAACAAGTCTAATAAAGTTTACCGAATCCATTTTCCATGCATGCATCTTAGCCTTGCGTCGCGAAAATATTTACGTGCGAACTTTGTTAAATATTCAATTTGTGTTAAGGTCTTCCTTGTATCGTATATTTGAACCGCCTCAATTGCCGCAGAAAAAATTGTGAGATACTGTTATACATTAACATCCATGGATTTAGGGCGCCTCTATTCTGTTGCTCATGTTTGCGTGGTTGCGAAACAGTCGTAATTGCTATTTGCTCAAGTATGGATGTCTGAAATTCCATTTGGGGAGGATTCTAGTTAAATAAGAAGGAAATGTTAAGGTAGTGTTGACAAGGGAATTTTCCAGTTGACACTTGTGTTCTACATAAAACATTTTATTAAAACTGTACTTGCATTTTTCTTCTGATTTGTCAAGCGCTAGGTTGACGTTACATTTAAAATTCTTATTTGCGTTTTAATGATATACCTTTGGAACCAAACAAATGCACTTTGTAGAGAAAAGACACCGCACTTCTGTACCTTTAGTTAGTGTCAATTAAAACAGCATCAGTTAAAAGTACTCTATTTTTAATATGATTTGATCGTAATTTAAAAACAGCATTATAAAACGGCTGCAATAACAAAACAAAATAATTACATTGGATTTCACATTCATCAATTGTACCTTCCAAAATAAAGATGCAGAGTAGTCTCTATACATGAAAGAGAAATTAAAAATAAGAAAAAGTTACTTAAAAAACACTTCGTTGCCTTCTCTTCAGTCTGCAATAAAGCAAGTCAAATACGCATAATTCCGAATATATATATTAAAAACCTTGTTTTTGTCGACTTGAGTACAGTTTCTTGATTGTCTGAGGACAGGAAACAATTTAAGCATGGTAGAACTTGGAATATCTGAATGACATTTCGTTTTAAGGCTGTCGTCTTAAGAATGTATCATTTTCATTGTTTGACATCAAAGAGAACATTTTATATTGAATGATGGACAGGTCAGGATATTTAATATTCAGCGCTATATCCATCAGATTTTTTTACAGTGGTTAAAGCTTTTGGTATGGCTTTCATTTATATTAAATGCCACATCAAGTAAACCATCATCAAATTGGACTGTGGAAACATACTATTAGAAGGATGGAACTATTTTTTAGATGGTACGTAATACCTCCTGCAATTTGTTCGCATGTTGGATTCATTAAACGGTTTTTAAAGAGATGCGTTACGCAAACAAGATTTAATTTTTGTACTAATTTCAAGGTACACCTTCAGTAGGATTAAAAAAAATGAGACCATGGATAGTATGATAGATTTGGATAAATACTGATTTATTTACCTCCTAAATCTTAATTGTATCTTCAACAATTTACAAATGTCTGTAAACATAAATTAAAGGTACAAGATGAAAATACTATTTGCTAAAGACAAGGAATAACCATCGACCATCTTGTTAAGTACAAACATTTTGACTCTTTTTACCTGTTGACAACAATTACTCTCTGCAAAAGAATAAGTAATCCAGAGTAGAAGAAAATGCAACAAAAATTTTATTTTGTATCTCTAGGGAATGGGAGCAAGCCAAACTCGTATGAGTAAAACTCTTGCTGGAGACTGTCTAGTAAATTGGAAACACTAAACTCGTATGAGTATACCACTTGTTAGAGCTTTTCTAGTAACTCCGAACACATCAAACGCGTCCACCACTTGTTGGAGATTGTTTAGTGAATCGGAACACACCAAACAGCGTACCACTTGGAGATTGTCTAGAGAACAGGAACACAGTGAACTCGTATTAAGATACCATTTTTTAAGATTGTCTAGCGAACTGGAACTAAACTCGTATATAACACTTGTTGAAGATTGTTTAGTGCATTAGAGCACACCAAACTCGTATTAGTATACCACTGGTAGAGATGAAATGCATTATCACGACGAATGCCTAAATACACCTTGTTTGTTATTTTGCTGCTTATATCAGCGTGGGGATGGTATTTATAGTGGAAAAAAATTAAAATCAGCAAATTTTCTTGAGAAAATAACCTTGTGATTTGTCAGTGAATATTGTATGTGTTTTGCATAGGTAATTAAAGTTTGTGTATTGAAAATGATCTGATTTACTTATATAAGTGTTTTTCTCTTTTATTTAAGTACTTTTCTCTTTAACGCGGCATATTTTTCTTCTTTATCACAACCTTAATTGTTTGTTATCTACTGAGCTTATACATTCATTCTAAATTATATATTTTGTCTGTCTCTCTACCCTATATTAGTATACATGTGTCACGGGAGATGACGTAAAAGTCAAATTCTCAATACAGAACATTTATCAACATACATCTGATAATATATTGATCATTTTTATAGCACATAATAAATTATTTAAAAAGTACTGACCTGATTGGACAAGAATTTATAAGATTTAGAATATTAAAGACAGTCCCTGGGGGTACTCAATTAAAATTTATTAGAATATGAGTCACATTTAATTAAACTGGATTTGAAATATCAATCAAATCTGAGAAAAGCTCATTTGGAAATAATTTAGCTCTTGGTGTAAATGTCGAAAGCAGCTGGTCAGTTTTCAGAAATAATATTATTAAAATGCCTCTTCCAATACGCCACTATTTGGCAATTAATATTGAATATAGCTACATATATAATACTCTTCATCATGTTTCTCTGCTGAAAGCGTTCAGACATTGTTCTATTTTTTTAAACCTAATTTTGGTTTTCATGGTTCGCCACTTAGTTTTATTCCTTTTATCTTTTTACGTATGTTGTATCTCTGGGTTTTAGGTTGCCTTTAGATTTTCTAAATCTAAACTATCACTGTTGTAAGTCAGCTTTCATGTCATTCTTTTTCTCATCATCTTAAATCAGTACAGTCACGATGTTCTCATGATAGGCTTCAAGCATGCGACAGACCATTGCATCCCCAGAGTGGTAAACGAATAAATGGAAATGAACATCATATCTTTGTCACGATACACCGTACATTGTCATTTAAGTGTTCAATTTCTTCAGTGATGGACCTATGTGAGGAAGAATAGTAAATGATTAAACGTTGAGTGGTTGATGGTCTGTAAGCGTTCGAGGGAAAATAAGTAGATGGTATCTTGCTCTAGCTTTGATATTCTGTGTTTTAAGGAATACACGAATGTATTCAGGAAAAGGTGTTCAACTGCTGTAACATTTCAATTGAGAAAAAGTGTTTTGTTCATATAATCTGGTGTTAACCGTAAAAATGTCACACTACATGCAGTTTATATAGCTGGTATTTTACCATGAGAATATCACACTACATGCATTTTCTCATACCACAGGATTGGTTAGAAGAGAAACGTAAATTAACCACCAGACCGCTATGTGGAAATCCAATAGTACATATTGTAACAAACTTGTTAACTGAATCCATGTCAGTGCTTAATTTTGGGCAATTATTAATACTTTGATTTTTTTAAAAAATAAACACGAAAATGAAAAAGAGATAGAAAAAAAGGCTTCCGTGTGACTGTTTTATATTTACCCATATGTGACTGTACTAGTACTTTTTAAACGTCCTGCGGCGATATGGAAGTGGCGAAGAGACAGGTGGAGGTGGCGGTAGTAGTCACAAACCTATACGTAGGCGGAACTTGATGAGTGGTCGTTCTCCTCGGAATTCAGGTCATCAGAGGAGTCCGGCAGCACCCGGGGTGACTGTGTAGCCATTTTTAGGGAAACACTGCTCACCCTGTACATGGAAGGGTCTAGCAAAGGTGACCTAAACATTATCGGCCCTATGTAGTCTAGCCAGTTTACCGCGACTGGCTGATCATCCTTCAATGCGGTCGAAACGCAGAACCTAGCAGCAAAAAGAAACAGGATAAAAATAAACTTATCACAGGAGCACAAACTGTCCGTATACTCATGGATAGAGACACGGGGAAAAGACCCCAAAGTCCCTATCGCCAGAGAAGTATCACAATACAATATCGACTTGACAGCACTCAGTGAGACCCGACTTGCTGGGGAGGAATTGCTGAGAGAGATAGGAGGTGGGTACACCTTTTTCTGGAAGGGAAAAGTAGAAGAAGAGGACAGGACCCATGGAGTGGGACTTGCCATTTGAACGAACCTGTTGAGCCACCTCCCAGACTTATCAACGTGCATCAACAATAGACTCGTGAAGCTTCGCCTCTCTTTCAGCAGCAAAAGCTTCCTCACAATCATATGTGCCTATGCCCCAGCCATGACATCCCCAGATGAAACCAAGGAACAGCTCTAAACCGACTTGGACTCTATCCTCACGTCTTTTCCGGCCAAGGAGATGCTGTTCTTGCTGGGTAATTTCAACGCCAGAGTTGGCATGGACCAAGCTAAATGGAGTGGTGTGATCCGGAAACATGGGGTTGGCAAAAAGAACAGCAACGGTCTGCTTCTCATAAGCAAATGTGCTGAACACAGCCTTGTGATTTCCAACACCATATTTAGACAAGCGGACAAGCACAAGACAACGTGGATGCAACCAAGGTCTATGCATTGGCACTTCACAGACTATGTCATCACAAAGCAGAGGGACATAAGAGATGTGGTTATCACTAGAGCAATGCGCGGAGCAGAATGCTGGACTTACCACAGACTTGTATTAACAAGCTTAACCTACACATCATCCCTCACTACCATAAACAACCCAAAAAGGTGATACCTTTCCTCAACATAAGCAAGTTACACCACCCGTAGCACGAGCTGGAGTTCAAAATCAAGCTCAACAACAAGCTGTTGGCCAAAGGACGACTGACTGAAGGCTCAACTGAAAAATGGACCCATTTCAAAGAGATGGTGACGGAAACAGCTAAGTCAATCCTGGGTCATAGAACAAGAGTCTACTATCTGGCTCAATTAGTATGATGAAGACATCAAGATCCTGTTTGAAGAAAAGATCGAGGCATTCCCTGAGTGGCAGAAAGACCAAAGCTCCATCTAAAAGAAAGACAAATTCAAGCACCTGCAGGCAAGGGCTCAACAGGAACTCCGCAAAATGTAGGATCGATGGTGAAAAACAAGGCTGAGGAAATCCAGCAATATGCGGATATGAATAACTCCAAAATGTTCTTAAGTGCCATTAATGCTGTTTATGGCTCTCCCAGATTCGGATAAACCCATCTGCTCTCAGAAGATATCACATCAACCATCAAAGACATAGAAGGGATATACGCAAGATGGAATGAATATTTCTTCCAGCTCCTCAATCGCCCATCCGCTGTCGACAGAGCAACACTACAACAATTCCATCAAGACCAGTCTGCGAAGAGCTGGACTTGCTCCCATCTGAGGAGGAGGTGTGGAAGGCCATTAGACAGATGAACTGTGACAGAGCAACAAGTAAAGATGGAGTCCCTGCAGAGGTATTTAATGCTCATGGCACAGAAGCATTTTCAGCTTTTCATAACATCCTCACCAGCATCTGCGACGAGGAGGAGATGCCTGCAAATCTTCGAAACTCCACCATCATCTCACTATACAAGAATAAAGGCGCTAGAGCTGATTGCAACAGCTATAATTTCTCTGCTCTCCATTGCATGTAAGATTCTTACCCGCCCCATCCTGAACACACTTGTCACAACCATCTCAGAGGAACTGCTACCTAAATCACAATGTGGATCACGTCCAGGCCGCAGCACAGTCAACATAATTTTAACTGTGAGGCAAATATAGGAGAAATGCATGGAACACACATGGATCTCCATACAGTATTCATCGACCTTACCAAGGCATTTAACTCTGTAAATAGAGAAGCACTGTAATTCTTCCTTGGAAAACGTGGCTGTCCCAGAAAGTTCACCACCCCCTTATCTAGTTGTTCCATGACGACATGACAGAAGAGGTCTTGGAAAATGGGGGAGTACTCAGAGCACTTTGGCGCCTGGGTCAGAGTGAAGCAGGGCTGTGTGCTCGCACCTGTGCTGTTCAATCTCTTCTTCACCCAAATCATACTCCATACAGTGAAGGACCTAGACAATGGAGTCTAAATCAAATATCGCGTTGATGGATCCTTGTTTGACTTGCATCGGCTCTCTGCAAGAACAAATATTCTGGAAATACTACTTCTCGAAGCTCAATTTGCAGATGACTGTGCACCTTAGCCACACAATGAAAACCACCTACATACCATTTTGAATAAGTTCTCTGAGACATCCAGGCTGTTTGATCTGACGATAAAACTAGATAAAACAAAGGTACTATTACATCCAGGTCCTTACACAAACCCACCACAACCCACCATCAAGACTGAGGGTAGACAACTGAAGAAAGTGGAGAGCTCTACATACCTGGGAAGCACAATGTCTTCAGATGGGTCGCTGTACAATGAAATTACAGCCAAGATCCAGAAAGCAACCCAAGCCCTAGGAAGACTTTGTGTCAGAGTCTTGCAGCAAAAGACAATCGGATGCCCACCAAGATCAAGGTCTCTAAAGCTGTCATCCTTCCCCACCAGTTCTATGGCTGTGAAACCTGGACTGTATACTGCAGGCATGTGAAGCAGCTTGAGTAATTCCACGTGCGCTCACTACGGTCAATCATACACATCCGATGGCAAGACAGGGTATCCACCTTAGAAGTCCTCAAAAGAGTTTGTGTTTCTAGCATTGAGACACTTTGCTGAAAGCCCAGCACAGATGGTCTGACTGCGTCATTCGGACGGAGAAGACCAGAATACCAAGACAGTTCTTCTATGATGAGCTCACAGGGAAAGCGGAAACGATGGCACCCCAGGAAAAGGTACAAAGACAAAGTTAAGTGTAACCTGCAATGGTGCAGAATCAAGCGCAGCGAGCTGGAAGCCTCGGCCAATAACCGGCCTACATGGCGCACTCTCATCACAAAGACTGTTGAAGTAGTGGAGGATGACCGCCGCCAACGACTCAGCCATGGGAGAAAAACGGCACATATCAGCATCCCAGACAATTACGTCTACAGACTTCCTATGCCAAACCTGTAACATCCTGTGTGCTTCCAGCTTTGGACTCAGAAGTCATATACGTAGTCACCGTGGACAGCACAACTAGCGTCATCATCGGACACGATGGACAACCGAAGAAGTAGAAGATTATTATCAGAAAACTATTTTCAACGTACAAGCTACATTACGATCAAGTTGACTATGCGTAAAGTATTTATTTAAGTATATTTCTGTGAATACACGTGTCATTATTATTTATTTATTTATTTATTTATTGATTTATTTATTTATTTGCATGCATTTCATATTAGTACATTGAACAAAGAGGGGCCCAGGGTGGCCGTGTGGTCTAAGACTCTCGCCTTTACCGATCGCTGCCATCTCACTTCTGTCAGCATGGGTTCCAGGCTCATGCTCGGCCAATGTGGGCCTGTGAGAAAGCTTGCCAGTAGCTTACGGTGGGTCGGTGGCTCTTCCCAGGGCTTTCCCTGGTTCTTCCTCCACCACATAAACTGACCACCATATATAGCCTTCCATGTGCTGAAAAATGGCGGTAAGGCCACAACAACATTCAGAAGAGAGTCAATTCTGAAACTTTGCGATCTGTTGTAAAAATAATTTCCCAGTACAAACTCATAGGGGTAAACGGATCAATTTAAAAAGCAATATGCAAAAAACACAAAACACAAAAAAATCAACCACACAAATATAATTCCAACCGTGAATATGTCTGCGGGAATATGACATAATACGGTGTTCCATACATCTATTAATCAGTGTTGCGATTATGTTGAGACTTCTTGACTTGTTTCATCAAAAAAAATTTAAACTTGCCTATTTAAATTCCGAAACTATTAAATTTAATTTCGTTGTTTACTCTAATTCGTGTTTCTGTCCTTTTTCTTCAGTTTAGAGACCTATGTGTTTTTGAGATTAACGTTCTAGTCAGAAAACGTTAGCTGCAGCATAGCAAGAAAACAAAACTTCGCAGCAAAATGAAATATCGGTTCACCCCTAATTTTATACATTTTTTTTCAAAAGATAGATTATAATAAATGTGAACTTCAACCTGTAATCAGATACGTCGGCTCAATGTCAGTTGAGACGAGCTAAATCAAACAACGCATAACAGCTAGTTGACATTACTGGGCAATATTAAGCCGAGGAAATGAAACTATTTCGTTTTAACGATATTCATAAATTTCATGAATTATGATTGCAAAAATGAAAAAGACTCTTTTTGAAAGGAATTCTATGAACGAAGTTTGTCTGGTACTCTATTTAATATTTGAATTAGTGTATTCTGTTACACCCGTGTTATGAGTCAACCATTATAATAATGAATCGTGTTTGCAATATTTTCCACATTAAGAGATCGCGTCATTACATACAAGTTTTAGCCAACTAATCAACATGCAGCTGGTTAAAGCTAGAATATTTAAACTATATCTTTAAATTATTCTGATGCTATTATCCCGGCTGGTTTCCACTATCCTGGCTGGTTTCGTTCATGTCAAAAACCCTTCTGCCGACACAGATGTAGAATAGGCCCGAACACCTTCGTGCATGTGGTAAGAGGCGACTGATTTTGGCAATGCGTTTACCGTGGGATGCGTCCCGTGATGATGTTCCAAAGGAGAAAGCTGTATAAATTACTTTTTAAAAAAGCATTTTGCAAACAAAGCATTTGATTTTGTATCTCAATAAGTTTTTCTTCATATCTTTATCTTTAATTAATATTTTGATTTTGCATTTTGAGGATTGTACTTCATATCTTGACCTTGTATTTTAAGGATGTTACTTCATATCTTGACCTTGTATTTTAAGGATTTTACTTCATATCTTGACCTTGTATTTTAAGGATGTTACTTCATATTTTGACCTTGCATTTTAAGGATTTTACTTCATATATTGACCTTGTATTTTAAGGATGTTACTTCATATCTTGACCTTGTACTTTAAGGATTTTACTTCATATATTGAGGGGTTGAAAGTACTCAACACATTCAGATCGTGGAATCGCGCACAATGAATTCATCAGGTGCATAAACAAACTCAGGAAAGGAATCTTATGTAAACGTTGCATAGAAAGGTAATCAATGTTTGCATTGAATCTCACATTATTGGAATCTAGATCTAAAGTATACATTTTTGAAAACAAATGTATCGTGAGTAGAAAATGGATCATAATTACAGATACGTTGAATGCGTCACAAATATTTCGATTTATGTATGAAGTATCGATATCTTTTGTCAGAACTCTATGATTATCATCAAAACAACAAAAGCTAGTATTGTTTAAACCATAAACGACTTTGCTTATTCAAGAATGGAATACAAAATTCGCAACTTCATCCAAATGTAGGCAATATTTCCATTTTTAAACCGAAACATGAATTTTAAAAACTACTTATTATATTTACATCAAAAGCACATATTTACCTCTATGTATATCTAGATCTAGCAATGAGAAGCTCCCAGTAGAGGCCCTGTGAACGGAAAATATATCACATCGCAAAAGAAAGTGTCATCGGTTGTGAGATAAACGAATAAGGTGGTGAATATATTCATCAGTCCATTCTTCTCAAATCAAAGATCTCATATTTTGAAACCTTATTTTAAATTAAACAAATTTTTATCAAATTTAAACAACGGCTTGCAACAGAAAATGTTTCTCACTGGAAAATTATCATAATTCGTGAATATTTTAATGAAGAAATTTGCATAAATGTAACTACTGAAATAACGAGGTCTCGCGAGTTTAGAATTACGTTCTTTTTCTATACAGACCAATTAACTGAGTTGATCTTGTTATCGGTCAGTTAGATATATTTTGTATGGTATGCAACTATCTACAAATTCAATCTAATTAAAACTGACATTTACTTATAACACATAGATCCGAGTGGCATAGATGCCAGATGATGTTCTTTTGACTCTGATTCTCCAATCAAAATACAACCTTCACAATTATGAAAGTGAAAAACGTCATTACTTACGAGAACTCTCCCAAACTCGAAATGCAACGCTGTATCTGATAGACTACCAAAAGTAAGAGGACTGGGAAGTCCAAAAGTTTCCAGAACATGAACTTTTATTGGTGGAGGTCAGAACGCCGTTGTGTTGGATATCTTGATTTTAGTCCGATTTCCAATAAATATGCTTGGACGTGTTTATGTGTAAGTAGTCCGATTTTAATATAAAAATGCTTGAATGTGTTCATGTGTAAGCAGTCCGATTTAATATAAATATGCTTGAATGTGTTTTTGTGTATGTAGTCTGATTGTTTAAAAATATGCTTGAATGTGTTTATGTGCTAGCAGTCCGATTTCCTATAAACAATATTACATAAAAAGGAGTGAACATAATGAAAACCTAGGTGACACAAAATCATGACGAATTATAGAGAAAAAAAGGGATGTAATGTACAAATACAACTATGAACTGTGCACGCCTGGGTAATGAAATGGTTAACCTAGATCTATTTTGAGGGCCAACACATATTTTCCAAGAAAAAGACAAAAGGTCAGGGGAAATGGGATGTAGGCCCACCAAACCATCCCCTCCCCCCCCAAAAAAAAATGCACGAGCATCAGAGAGTATCTCACAGATCTTTTGCCTACTTATTTAGCCCCGTCCTCCCGACCCTCGCCCCCCCCCCCCAAGATATTCTTGGATCTGCCCCTGAAATATAGCAGGTATTTACCAAAATCTGAACGAAACAGAAACATTTCCCAGTTTAGGTTTATACTGGTTTTCTTAAGGCCCTTTGATGATTAAACATACTAAAACTGAAATTTACTCAAATATATCAGAGTTGATGGGTGAAACTAGTTGATCTAAACCTTTATTTATTCACATGAAAATAACTTTCTTATGCTGCACATATATGAATTTTTATTTTAAATCCTTTTTGTTTTTAATTTAGAAATGGCTTGTGGAATACGTCTGGCATGCAGTACTTTGTGTTTTAACCATAGTGATCTTACGTTGATCGATACTGGGAGGTCTAGAAAAAGTAATGTTATGTGTTGCCCTCGAATGAAATAGACGATAATTGTGTGACTGGTCTCCTCCTGTATCACATTCTTGTATCTATCTTTTCTCAAACAGGCAGATTTTTATGTAGCATGCTTAAAAATGAATGCTTACGTATCTATCGAGTTTCAATATGATTTATACATTCTTTCAGATTATACCCACAGTGCTTTGAGAAATATATATATGGACATATTGAAAAAGAATCAGTTTTCATTATCGTTTTAAGCTCTGCCATTGATTGTCTGGTAATTATCAGTAAATACACAGAAATTAACGTCTTGGCTACATTTCTCCGCAAGTTGTATATCACTCTTTGAATTTGACTGCAAACTGTTAATAGTGCGCACAAATTGTGGTCTGACAGGAGAGATTTGAAGTCGTAATCAACGCGATTAGACGGATAATGGTTGTACATGCAAATTATCGATTCTTGTTTGCTTTTGCCCTCAATAAAAATGAACTTCGAGATTGTAGTGAAACTTCTTGGTAAATAAAGTGAGAAAACAACGGCTAGGGAATCCACATTACCGTACGAATCCCAATGTATTTCGATCAAAATTATTCGGACTTCGTTCAAATATACTGTAGTTGCCTCAGATAAACTACATGTATCTACGTGATAGCACAAATATTCACATTGCTCATAAAGTCCTTAGATGGACCAACTGAACGATCCCAATACAAGAAAACCTTGTAAGACAGCCACCTATGGGAGTTACTAAACAGAGCTGTAATATAGAAGAGTGTGTTATAAGCAGGTTAATTTTATGTGTAATATATTTTGCTGAAAATGGGCTGCCTTTTAAATGTGGCTGCCTGACAGAGGCAGTTGATATATCATGTTTGTCTAGCGATTGTATAAGCACGTGTCTTTCGGTTCAAAATAATTCTACTAAAATTTAGAAATTTATGTGTACGATTAAATTAACTGAAATGTAAGAGTGAGTTAATAATATTTTATGTGGAGACTTTGCAGTGTGGTAACATTAGCTGTAGACAAGGTAAACATTTGATAAAAAGAAATTGTTGATTACACTGTAAAATATAAATGAATAAATACAAATTATGTGTACCTATAAAAAAGGATATTAATTTATTAATAGTATACCAAGTTAATAGGAAATTCAATTAATTAAAATGAAGACGATTTGTTTGCAGATAATGTCCAGGATGAAAAAAAAAAAAAGGATTCACTTGATTTGGAAAAATTTCCGAAATTAAGGAAACATAAACAATCGGTAAATGTTTAAGAGAGTCTATCTTTAGAACTGAATTCACTAATGACTCAAAGCTTAGAGATATTCTTCAGTTAACTTTGAATTTACTCTTGTATCATTTGATTTTCTTTTAAAAGAACATATTCTACATGATTTTATTCCAGTCTTTTATAGTTTTAATGAAGATTTTTAAATATCCATTATGCAATTGTGCTCTCAATTAAAAATATACTTTTTTCAGAAATAGCATGCATACATCCTCTCAGTGTGACGAAATACTGAAATTATTAATGTCAAATGGCAAATTGCCAAACGGTTGTTGGTCTGACTAATGTAATTAAAACCGCATACCTGAACTCGTCTTCGCTTTTGTACTAGGAATTGAAAACACTTGTAATCAAAAAATATGTTTCATGATCTTTGTAAAAAAAAAGTTCTGCAGTACACGTATTCAAACGAAACACGTATAACCGAAATACGACGTATTTGTTAAATTTAAACTTTTAAATTAAGAATTATTAAGCATCGTATGTCTTTACTAACATAATGTTTTAGAATTATTGAAATAACGTGTTGCTAATTTCAAGAATAGAACAAATTTGTTTATACTTCAGGTAC
This sequence comes from Megalonaias nervosa, assembly GCA_016617855.1. Taxonomy (NCBI): domain Eukaryota; kingdom Metazoa; phylum Mollusca; class Bivalvia; order Unionida; family Unionidae; genus Megalonaias; species Megalonaias nervosa. Next base: position 939 of record JAECUM010015322.1, on the reverse strand, counting down.
ACATCTGTATGTAATTATTGTACATACTTGTTCTTTCTTTCTTTTTTCCTATTTTCTATCGCCCAAAATGCAGTTTTTTCTATACTATACCTGCGGCAAAGTCAACGTTGTGTGCAAACAACATTTGAACTAGAAGTGCGCTAGGCATGTACACAAAATACGTTAAAATCAACAAACAACTCGTGTACTTCTAGTTCACTTATCGTGAATATAGGTACACGGTTTACATGACACTACTGTTGCACATGGGTGTAATGTTTGGCGTAGACTACTAGTTCACATATCGTGGAAATAAGTACAAGGTTTAGATGACACTACTAGTTCACATATTGTGCGCATGGATGTAAAGTTTAGATTTTGTATCTGTTATTTGTATATATCTTACGTTTATTCAGAATAGTTTTTTATCTTTTATATCTTTCACGAAAACTGCGAATAATTTTTATATAAATTATATTAAACTAGGCATTTATAACGCTGGATTTTTCAAACGAACTCAGTCTAAATTCATAGAAAATTTCAGAATTTTCTAAAGTGGTGCTTAACTAGCTGAGCATATTATATCTAAAGTATGCTTTTCTTTTTGTATTCATAACACTCAAAGAGGTAAAATAGATTCCATCAGTTTCACACACACAGATTCATAGATCTGTGTGTATAGTCCGTGATTTTTTGCCAAAATGCCATGACGCGAACACTTGAAAACACAAAGAAATAGAGATTTCCTCTTTTGCGTAAATATTAACTTGATATCTTAAAGACGTATAATGAAGATTCTAGGTCCGTCTGACAGCACCAATAGTGCAAGATTAAGATCTGACAGTAGAAGACATGAAAAATAAACGATCAAACTTTTCTTGCAACTCATGAACATTTCACAAATTCAATACTCTCTCTCTCACACACACACACACACACACACACACACAGACTCACAGA
>JAECUM010015321.1:0-12963 GCA_016617855.1 Megalonaias nervosa | reverse complement strand
ATCCTGCAATTAGTATCAAAACTGCATTGACATATTCCGTAAAATTGACATAAAAAATCCAATGAAGGAAATAAAATAGGAGCAGGAAATGAATTTATGCCACTCAACAGATTGAGACCAACTATCATATCAGAATGTATATACATGAGTTAATTCTGGTCGGAATAAAGGGTGTCACTGGAATCTGTTGCATTTCTTTCAGTTGTGTTCAGTTCGTAAATCTAATGCAGTCCGACGTTGGTACAACTAGGTGGATAGAACGTCCAAGCTTATGGATTAAACCTTGTTCATTTCAAGAGAGACCATACTATCTAAATTCAATTAATAATTAGTCACTATTCTTTTCCTTAATATAGCTTTATCATATATTCTTGATCTTCACATCTCACAATTCTTATTATTATAACTGTGAGTAATAAATGTTTCATCCATATGAGGATCAGGAGTTACATTGATTAGAAGACCATAACAGTCTTTTATTCACTGGCGAATTTCTGAAATGCATGACATGAAATATATGGGAGTATCCAAAACCTGAATTACAAAGTCGTGAATTTCCAATATCATTATAACTTTGTACCTCTGTATGATTTTGGTAATAGTATCATCTAAGTTTGAAGATATGAAATACGAATTTAGAATTCATGTGCTCTGAGGTTCTCGTGCTTATGATACATTGTCCATCAATTTAATCATTACATTTTGTATGATATAATAATAACAATAATACTAATAATAGCATGATATATTGCAGTACTAAAATTAGCGAGACAGTATAGATGTGCTTTTGGACGTAAATTTGATGTTAAGGGAAGAAACTCTTGTTTAGGTCAAAGGTTAGCCCTGATAATAGTTAAGTTCTAACATTTTATACCACTGATGTTATACACTGTTTTAAGTAGGAAATTTGTACATTCTACAGCGACACTCAAAACATAGGAAAACTATAAAAATTTGTTTGGAAATGTTGAACGAAGTAAATATAAACTGACACAGAAAGAAGAGAGATAAAAAAGATGCATGTTTCTGGCTTATTTCGTTAGGTCAAACAAACCAGTCTGAATTTTTATGGAGAATTATCAACCATTCATGTCGAAAGGTTCTATAACACTTGGTGGTGATTTTGCCAAACATAACCCTATTAAAATATTAAGAGACGCACGAGATCCTCAGTCTTTTGTTATCAAGTATTTGACTTTTTTTGAGAAGTCTTCTTCTAGTGAAATGTTCTTATTTGGGTGCAGAGTGCGATTTTGGTAATGTTCCTCTCCAGTGTGTAAATCTGTCATCATGTTTAGTCTCAGGACCCGTGACTACAGTCTTATTAGCAGGCCTCATAGATGCATTCTGATCTGAAAGTAAAGTATGGCGCAAAAATCAGACTCTTAACTCTTGCGATCTGGGGTTCTGAGAAGTGTATTAGATTAAAGCGATCATGGACAAGAAAAATAAATATCCATGGAAAATGTAAGCAATGGAAAGATAACGCAATGCGCCAAACACATTGTCATACCTAAAAGCGTTCTAAACTATTAACATCTCATCCGCATTCCCCAATATTTAAAATGCTTGTTTTAGTATGCACACTGCAATTACTAGTACTTCAATGTGTAACAAAAGTTAGCTGTTTCGGATAATTTTAACGATGAACAACAAAACATTGGTACACTAATTGAATAAACTACACCTAAATGAACATAGCTACAAAATGTATCTTTAAAACAACACCTGTTTCTAAAATGTGTATTACAGAACTCATATACTATAATGTTTTTATTTACAGAACAACATGCAACAAGTTTCCATTGATGTAGGAGAAGATGAACATGAAACCCCTGCAGGGTCGTCGGCTTTGGACGTAACACTGGAGGTGAATAACCAATCTATTATATTTTTTCATAATGAAGTGAACGCTATGGCGCAAATGTAAAACAAGCATAACGTGAGAAGCGTCATAAGCAGATGAAAGGGATCTTGAAACAAGTATTATGATTCCTTAACTAGGACTTCCACATTTAGGTTATATTAGCTAGTAGAGTGGTGGATTTAAATATATTTTCGTTTACGTCCTAACCCGGCTCCAGCGGTTTTGTCTAAGCTTTCCCTCTCCTTCATTATTCTTAGTTAGGTTTAATTACACAATGCATTAGATAATTGAACAGAATGTTTTGTAACCATGTCTGAATAAAATGTTTTGTGCGCATAACAAAAGATATGTACTCTAAAATGAAGAGAGGCGTATTGTGCGCAAAGAACATGAGAAAGCATCAAAAATGAAAAACAGAATGTCAAATGATTGTTTTTGTTTTGGGTTTAACTCCATTTTTCAGAGCATAATAGTTTATGCATGACGGCCAGTATAATTGGTGGAAGAAGAACCAGGGAAAACCTAAGTAACATCACTGACCGACGGAAAGCTACTGGCAGCTTTCTCACATACCTATATTCTAAGAATTGGTTTCTCCCATCATCCTATTATCATCGAACATATCGTACAATTATTATTTAATTTGAAATGATACGCAAAATCGGCAAAAGCTCTCAGAGAAATTAAAATTATATCATATTGTGGCGAAGTCAACGAAGTCCAAAAGAAGGAAGGAGATGATGGGGTGGAAAGGAAAATTTTAATAAAATCGACTAACTGGAAGCAAATCCTAAGAAACACTTTCAATGCCCTAGGTTCAAATTTTAGATTTTTCGTGGGCGAGCTAGAACAGGAATTTAAAGTCACAACAAAATATCAACTAAACGTACATTACGTAGAATGAAATGGAAAGGCTTCGACTGTTTCTTTCTTTGTTTTAATACCACAGTCACTTTTCAGTGGCGAGAATGTGAAATATACATTATGATAAGTACATAAATGACGATGGACACGGAGATTGATTACAATCTAATTGAATGCAAATTTCACGAACATGAAAACTCGTGTAAGATCGACACTACCTGTGTTGAATATACAAATACTCGCTGTCTGAGTTTCTCTTTATTTATCAAAACACTTATTATTTCCATTTCTAAATAGGTTTATGCAGATATTGACTAATTGTTAAATAGCCAATAGTCAGATTATTTTTGCCTTTTCCAAGCCTATGCTAATTAGGTCTTTGAATGAACTGGCTTAAGAGTAAATGTTTTCTGTTAAACGAGACCTTATCTAATTGAACAGCTCCACTGCCATCTAGTTCATTTAAATGATCAATCACCTGTGTCTAATTCCAGATTATGAAATTGTGGTTTGAGTTCTACCGTGCAACAGTGAAAGAATTAAAACTATGTTGCAATCTATTCGTACATGCGGCTGTAACAAACATTGATATAATCCCGTTTTCCTTCAAGTGAGACATCAGCAATGCGCTTTGAAAACACCTGTCGATTATACTGAGTAAGGGCAAATAATTCGAGTACAGATTTTACCTAGGGTATCAAACTAAATCATGGACACAGGATGACACCTTGTCTGGTTCCAGTTAATTATCAACTAGCACATACTTGTCTTTTATCACAGTCAGTTCTTTCTCAGAAAACTCTAACTTAATATCCCTGAAATTTATTGTTATAGTTTTCACGTTCTTTGTTCCCTTTCGTTGTACTAAGCTTATCCTTCTCAATAAAGCTTTTGCCAATAACTTACAATAATTATGTGTCTTTCGTATCCTTCCAGTTCATGTTTACCGTATTTTGTAACAATTCATTCAGTAACAGCCATCATGATACACACATTAATAGCAACGCCATTCACCCGAACATTACGAAGCCAATATTAGACGACCAGGTGAAGGTCACCAAATAGCAAGGAGTTCACATTGGGCGATTTTTGCCGGCTTGGCATGTCAGTTGCGCCAGCGTTCATAAGTTTTATACATTGATTCCGATTACAGCTGAGTGTTATTTAGCTGACTTTCCTTCCAAGCTTTCTTTCTGCATTGTAGATTTCATTTTAGATCGAACATCTTTTAATTTTAATTCTAGTGCAGTGCCTCGTTTACGCTTACTGGTATTCGGGGATATCATGTTTTTTTTTTTTTACAGCATCATTTTTGATTTGCAGATAAAGAATTTCTCTCTTATCAGGGCACTTAGGAGCAGAACATTCCATAGACGGACGGAATATACCATTAAGCTCGCTCAACCTTACGGACTTGCGAACTCAAGAAAAAAATAATGGTGTTGAGTGCTTGACTCTAAAACCTTTAATTAAACAATGGATCAATCCAGGGTCTACTAAAGCTCAGAGCTCAGTAATGCAGTACTGTGGAGACATTATACTCGACTTTTTCCAATATCAATTTAGAGGTGAATTACTTAAAGAAAAATGTATGATGGAAGATAAATCGATTTTGCTTCTGACACAATAATGTATGCGGGTGATTCACCCGCGGAAGTTATTGTAAATTCTGGGCTTTCGTGTATCAATGGTTACTGTAACCTGCACAAATAAATGTTGAGATTGGGCAGAATTCCGCCAATACCATGCAAATACAATTAAATTCTCAGCACGTTTGGGTTCAAGTAGCTGGCAAGCGTTCAGTTATATATCTGTCTCGTGATTTCTGTTTTCATGTGGATACCCATGGACGTTCTGTTGTAGGCAGCCGTGTGCAGACATACTAATATTAGTTGAATATAAGCTTCAACCAGTGTCTACTATCACTTGGGCGAACTAGTTGCTCCAAAGAGGACACATAACTCAAAGTGAATCTGACGATAAACTGGACGGACTACTGGGTGGGGTTCAACCCGACCAGATTCGGCCCGACCGCCAGTTCTGGTTGAACCTCTTTAGGCTCTACAGGAAAACCATGTTTCCGATGTAACGCTGAATGATCATGCGTGTTGAGATCTGCGTTGGTTACGACCTAGAACTGGAGAGAGACACAGCTGATGTCACAGTTCGTCCCTTGTCGGTAATCTATATCCCCCTCTTATAGTCGTTATACACCATTTTTGTAAAAAGCCACAGACGTCATCGAGGTTGATGCACACCAGTTCATTGGGCACATCGCGGACAGCATTTTCACTGTTGTACGGCTGCCGACAACCAGCGCTGCCACGCCTCCTCTCTGATGACCCTGAACGCCTTGCTGCTACAATGACGTCGTTGTGAGCAAAGTTGGGAAATCTGACAACAAGCGGCTTGTCTTGGTCTATGGTACTTGGGTTACTAGTCTAGTGCTATGTTTCACTTTTTACCAAGGTCGCGCTGGATGCAGCGAAAAAATATCACGTTTATTACCATATAGAGACATTCTCTCAATACAACTTGATAGTTACAACTATAGCTCAAAGAGGCTTTGACTTTTGAACTAGTTGTATGGTGTTGAAGCAGAGACGCCAATATACTGACCTTCCGTTGCTGACACCAAAAACCACAGGAGGTCGAAAGCTGGCAACAAACACGCCATGGGTGCAAATTAATAACATATCAGAATGAAATCCGCGATGTGCGGGTTGATGCAATCTTTTAGACAAAATAGTCTCAAAACAAAGATGTCATGTAGAGTGCAAAATAATTTTTTGTCTATCTGTCGGCGGAACATATGGTTTGAGCATGAGAACGTGAACAAATGTGCCGAGTTCTCTTTCCTCGCTACAAAAGGCAAATGGCCGGTTCAATTCAAATATCTGGCTAAAGAACAATCGCAGCCACTGTTCAGCCAGTGAGGACCAAAACCCCGCAAAATCTACACAAAGGTTGCTAGCGAAAACAAGTGATTTCAAGCATACCGAGGTACTCGATGTGTGGGAACCTAGGACGAAGAAGCAGCTGCACCTGCATTGGATAGCCACCTGACGCAACAGATCCTGGTTTCAACGCGGCCCTTCAACTGGATAATGATGGGCTTTTACATAACCTCAGAAAGCTTGCAGAGTTCGAGAACACATCGTCGTGAAAGAAAGAAGGATAACCGAAGCGGAAGATGAAACGTCGCTCCGGGAAATATCAGAAAGATTTCGATAGGCGAAGGTGGAAAGCCATTGGTAATCGATAAACATTCGCAGCTATATTTCCTGGATTAAAGGAACTATAGTAAAATCCTTCACTTAGGTATGGTCTTAGGCTTCTTTAGATGCATCTAATTGTTCATGGTGCTGGTTCGTGGCTTTTTCAAACCGGCCTCTTCATGCTTCCTTACCTGCACTTATTATTGCGTACTTTGTTATTCATCTCTTTTGCGGACAATTGTGCCGACATCCTTATAGGATAAATATTGACCTTGGTGGATATGATCATGCTGCCATCCACTATAAGTGTATTGTTATACCCTTTATAGGGGGTACTGCTCCGGTGGCCTAATTGGTTATAGCGCCCGCCTCGGATGCAGGAGGTCGTGGGTTCGAACCCCAGCCCAGTGATACCAAAGACTAACAGAAATAGTGTCAGCAGCTGCCTAGCTTGACGCTCAGCCATAAGAGGTTAGTGTTAGGACTGGTCGGCCTGGTGTCTGTATAATGTGAATGGGTGGAACGTGAAGCTACATGTTTGATGCATGACGCCTCAGTGCTAGACACTATAAACTGCAGCAATGCAGACATAGCAGCGATATGACTAAAACTGTTAAAAGTATATTAAATCCGAAAACATATTAACACACCTTTTGGGGGCCAACGTGAAGCCCGATGTCAGTTCGGATGATGTAGACATACTCTAGATTGCTTTTTACATGTCTGATGAAATGCATGCACTTATTTAACAACAGAACTCGGTAGCATTTTCAGGTTGCCCTGACAATGTCCCTGCTTTTTCACGAATTATTTTTGTGCTTTAAATGGAGACCTTTTCGACATAAAATGCACTAAACTGCTTCGCTGCCTTGTGTAAAGTAGTCAGCTTTGGGGTTTCTTGAGGTCTCATACATCACGAAGGATTGTCTGGCCGCTGTTGTCGACACTATAGATGCACATCTTCGTCAGTTCGAGTTTTTACTCACATTATACTCGTTCCAGAATCGCTGGTACAGAATCATGAAGATGCAATTTTCAAGCAGGTATTACCATATATGGCCCGTAAAGACACTCAGCAGCTGAATGGGAATCCTTGTCTCGTGGTAGTTTTCATGGAACCGAGAAAGCCGAGAGACATCTTGGGAAGGCTTACCGTTTTTGTTGGTGACAGTAGCAAGCGCTGATGTTTCTACCCGTGATCGCACACCAAACAGCAATGATAATTTGCTTTTGCCAAAATTTCATCTCGCCGCATGTGATGACTAAGTACTAATAGCCCACAATTAACTAAAGGTGGCGCGTACGGATTGCATTGCTGAATCTGGTCAGGAAAGAAACACCATATCATGCACATACACACTGAGACTGAGAAACTGTTCATGAATCTGCGCTCTATCTCTCCCTGCATCGCTGTAGTCAAAGACACCACCATCGATATATTGCTCTATTGTATTAAGTTACTTGTGGACAAACTATCGCTAAGCATGCGTACCATCATGACAAACTCTCTAATTCGGCCCCAGTGATCTATAAAACGTGTTAGCACCCACTCAGAAATCGTTCAACATTTCGACTGCGCTGGAAAACAGCCAGTTTTACTCGGTCCGACCCCAAGCAGCGAGCAGGAATCCGTATCAGTTCCCAATGGTTATTATAATAAAAACACTTTAGATTTACCACCGAAAACAAAGCGGTGACCGGGCGGGTTCGCGTAATGATCGTTAACCAAAACAAAAAATCCTAAAGCCGGCTCAGTCCTTACCCCACATCGTTCGATTCGCATTAAACCAGTCTCGTGGGTCTGGCACTTACTTAGCAAGTAATCCCTCAGCGTTAATATCCAGCTCGATCATTTTAACACAGTTGGGAATATCCTTGATGGGAAAACGTGTACCCAACTAATTGAGCTTTTACTACAGCAGTAACGAAATGCAGAACTACTGCTCTGGGGGTTGGGGCAATAGTTTCTACAATGATAACGTGCTATTTAGTTTCTAGAAAAGCCCTCGAAGGAATAGTCATTGTCTTCAGGTAACCAGTATGAAAAACCGTGTGACTTTTGACAAACGAGATGTTCTGTTGCATCAGAGTGCCTTGTCAAAAAGTGGCGTCAAAAATGAAAAACAAACCCATCCACTGAACAGAAGGCACGATGCCTACATTTCTTACCGATCGTATTGGCGGCCATTTTAAGAGCCAGCCACATTTCAGGACTTAACGCTGCTAAGGAAACCGACATTCTCTTTCACTACATCGGTCAATACCCGAATAACATATAACCCTCTGTCCAGATCATTTAAATTTTCATATCACGCGTCTCACAGAGAAATTAGATTGTTAATATTGGACTAACTGCTAGACCCACGAGGTTTCCTTCTGGAAGAAAAACGCACGGGTTTAGCAACCATTACTAGCAAGGGTCGAACAGAGAGGCGGCCTTTGCACAAAGTACCGGAGAGCAGTAAACGTGTTAGACGGAGTTTATATCACAATGATAGCCGTGTATATGGGTACCGGTATGGCAGGCATCTGAATTCTGACAATTAAAGTTATCACCCCCATCGTTCTTACCTATGAGATCGCAGTTCTTCCCTGCGGACTGGTGTCCATGACTTGAATATTTGTTAGCCGGAAACTCTATGAAGGCACAAAGATAATGATGAGATCCGAGGTGTAACCGAAACCAAGCTAAATAATATTGAAAAATGATATTGCTACGGTTTCTTATGACAATTTTCGTCTTGGAGGCATCATTCCAATTCGGGCTGTAATACGCAAGGCACACGTATCCGTCACATACAAAGAGGCAAGGTCATTACTGAAGTGACGGAAACGCAGAGGGTCATTCAGAGTTCTTGAAATGACTAGTCACAACTGGGAATAAATGCTCAGATATGTGGTTTCTGCTTAAATCTTGGGTTGGTAAGCTGCAGTGGCAAAACCGCCCGAATAATAGCTCTTTGCCCTCCAGTCCACCCAAGGTGTGTTTCCATTATACAGTGCAGTCTTTTACTGGGGGATAAATGCAACGCCAAATGCATCGAATTTTGAGCTTGATTCTTTAGTTGCTTTTATAGATTAGTAGCTGTATTACGAGATATCGCCCTTATTCAATATAGCCTCAATGCTGACAGTTGATGGCCGTAACCTACTGCTACAAAGGTGATCGTTTGACGAGCTATATAGAATACCCCACCCCCACGACAATCATGGCTGCAGCAACCAAAATTGTTAAAGGCACGAACGTTTAAATAATAAAGCAGCCAGTACATATTTTAGCTAATGGACCTAGTTTGGCGCCTCTAAATTATGTAGTGTCTCCACGGGAATGCATGTAAAATTCTAAGCTTGAGCCGACCTATTGCAGGGAAGGATTGGCTGGGAAAGTAGCACGTTTGATCGATCTGAATGTCCCTGGGGATTTCTGGAGGGTTAGTTGATGCACGTCATTACGTTAAAGGCCCCTCGATGTTTGGAAAATCTGTTAAGTGGTGGAGTGAGTTCAAACTCGTAGGATTTATTGTAAATCGATTTTTCTCCTCGTGGAGTTCTCATGTTCAAAGCAACTATTGCGATGTGCTCCTCCAAGGGGTTTTCCTACACAAATATAGGTTCGTAACTGTGTTTAGTCCCTGCAAGCATTCCTTTTCAATATACCCAAAAGCTCAAGATTTATTGGAAGTAACATTTCCGCAAGCCTTCCTTGGCCGCTGACCCAATATTTCCTTTTACATCTACTTTGAATATGTATATTCAGTGTAAGAAGAAAGGTCATAGACCTGTTCTTATAAAATTAAATACTTGGTATTATTTGTACCATATTACTTTATCTCACAAACTTTCAATAATGTATTGGGTAGTGGATAATATGAACTGGGATAAAACATTAATAGCAGGGGACGTTTATTAAATATTTATTTAATCTACGGGTAGAGCGATAACTTTTAATTAATATACACTCATAGCGAAGTAGTGTTGGTATACTCTGCATGTCTTATTCAGTTTGTCATCACCATAATAGATAACAAAAACATTCTTGTTAAATGCATTTGCTAATTTACAACAGCCGTTACATTTCAGGATACAGCCTTTTGTATGCTGATGAAGTGTACACCAGAATACCTGAGGAAGGCTTTCGCATCAAAGCTTATCAGTAACAAAGAAGAAGATAGACATTCACGCAATTACACATGCCTTTGTCAGTACCTTGAAAAGATTGATAAGCAGTTTCACATAATTGTTGAACGAAAAAAGATAATAGCCAGATGAACACCAGTTAAACACATTCTGTCCATCACGTTCACGATTAGTATTATTTTACAAATGACAGAGATACCTTTTCTTGCCGTATCCTGTGCAATATTTGACTGCTTTTAAAGCAGACAAAATAATTATATTACTAAAGGTGTTGTAAGATAGGCTGTACTGTAAATATTCCAAGAGAAATAATATAAAAAGTAACATATTTTGTTTGTTATTTTCCGCTCATATCGAATGCTTTCAGGTTGACGATCTACTTTCAGCTTTTTCTGGATTTTCTAATTGCTTTACTGTTGTTGTTGAATTTGTTGCCACATAAGGATAAAGAACAGACCATCCAGTGGTGAGAATTTAGAATACGTTCTTTATTCATTCTCTTGTTATACAAAAAGCAGTGAACATATACTGATTTCTTGATTTCGTATGTATATTTGTGGACATATCTTTCTCATGAATGTTAACTTTATAGAAGGAAATTAGGTTATAAGTTTTATAAGCAAAGAATACTGTTTTTGCGAATTTCAGCTGATATGTATTTTTAATACAACACAATTGGATGTACTGATAAATGTATGTATGTTTAAATATTTAAAGGCATAAATAAATTGTGTATTACCTTGTTTAATGCTGGATATAGTTAAACTATTGATGAACAGGACCACATACCTTTAAACTGTATTATTGGACAAACATTTTGCATATTATTTATACAGTTGTTTCTATGGATACATATATACTCAGATTATTGTTTACCTGTGCTTTAAAAAAAGATATAAATAAGTAATTCATATACTGTGAACGGTTTATATTCACTCATCGATCTGCAAGGTATAATCTAATATATAAGGCACGGTACTTACATAAATAATTACATTAATTATATTTCTTAATTTTTGACATTGCTTTCTTAGTTTTTATTTAATATTATGGATTAACTTGCCTTAAATGCATTGTCATGTCCTGAATCTAATAAAAATTTATTCTTGAGCGCATTAGGAAAAGGTTGATATGTTTGTAAGACATGAAAATCCTAAAACGTTTGATGAAGCTGTTAGATTTATAGTAGACGAGGACTCCGTTGAGACTGGTGTTAGATTACACAACATGGTGCAAGAGCGAAACAACACTCAATAATAGTTTTCATGAGCTGTTGAATTTTAAGAAGGACATAGTATAATTAAGTAGATATACAAAGCTCAGCAATTTCAATTGAGACATTGACGTCTCGGAAAACCCCTCAAATTATTGTCTCATGGAAGTGATCGTGGGGCACATGGTTGTTTCCTTACAGCGGATACAGTTCGCTACAAAGTATGCGCAATAAAATTGTGACAAATGTATTATAGTACACAGCGACAAGACTTATATGAATACCTGAATATTCAAAAGATTATTTATCGTCAATCTACGTTTAAATATGAATAGCTAAGGGTCCAAAGGCATTGTATCTGAGGGAGAGAGACTGACAGAAAGAGACATAAACAGAGAGAGAATTGAACGTCATACCTTTGTCTATGTACATTTGCAAGCTCATAAGATAAAATTAAATAAAAATTATCAGATTAAAATCATAAGCAACTGTTATTAAAGGGCTTTAAGAGGGACTTTAAAATATTACTAGTTCGCTGTATTTCATAAAGATCCTTAATATATGGTACTGAACATTGTATCGGCTAGAGACTTCAAAACCGTCAACCTGGTTTTTCTCGCGACTAATAAATTAACTTTTATGCTACTCCAAAATAGTCTCTCATAGTTATTTTTATTGGGGTGTTGGAGGTAAGGTGGGGGTGGTGTTCGGTTCCTTTCAACACAAAGAAATTGGGTTTCTCAGCAGAAGTCTGTTTAAGATTGTAATAGAAAGTGGCGGACTTTAATCGTACCATCTGATTAGCCACGTCAGCTACCGAGGTGTGTCAGTGCGTGTTGCATTTCACTCCAATCGATTCGGCTTTTTATACGATACTCGTGCCGCTGACTTAAAACAGCAGCACGAGTAAAATCCACCTGAGAGGAAACTAGTATGTATGTATGTATGTATGTATGTATGTATCTATGTATGTATGGATGGATGGATGGATGGATGGATGGATGGATGGATAGATGTCTTATTAGTCATCTTTAATTACGTATATCAGTCTATCTTTATAGCACATATTAAATAATCATACCTGTCTTGTATGAAGTTTTCTGAATGCTAGGACAATAATGATTGAGAGCAAGACATAGAAAGAATGGTCTTACAACTATTTTCATTATTTTATATCCTTCATAAAAGAAGAAATTTAATTGGCAAAAGTGAGAGTGAAATATAGGACACGTTCTTCCCCCACCCCTGGCAAATAATTAGGGATTTTACATTCCATATTAAATTTGTATTCAAACCACGATATGCTCAAAATGATTTGTTCAGGTTCAAATCCATTATGCAAATTTTAGTTGAATACTGGTCTTAGTTCCATAAATTTCCATAAAAATAGTTAAATTCGAAATTGACATAGGTCTTTGTCCTAAGTCCCACATATAATTTTATTGTATTTCCTCTCATTGTTAACGACATTTATAAAGCACTTTAAAATGAAATTATGAAGAGATGATCTAAAACCACGGGATACAGAGGATTAGAACGAGCTATTTGTTTAAAAAACTTAGTACCGGTTATTGGGTGATTGAAATAAAACGGTCAAGCAATAATCAGTATCATGCATTATGTACCTGGCGCGTACACGGGAATATATATATATATATATATAT